>OZ024773.1:1470784-1705784 GCA_964017025.1 Stenichneumon culpator | reverse complement strand
TGGTTACGTTTTGCTTGTTACGTTTTGTTGGTTACGTTTTGTTAGTTACATTACGATTCACGTGACAATTACTTGTGCACGCAATTCGGTAGTAAGTGATACTACTAGTTCGGACAAGTTCTTCCACGGGAAGACCACTGTACAAGGTGTACTCGATACGATTGGTTATAAACTCTAATTAACGAAGATTTCTGTAATAGACTCTAATAAACATTGTCGTAGTAAAGTATTTGGAAGATTTCTCTAATAAACTATAATAAATAATAAATCGTGCGATTATAATTCTCTTGGGTTCTAACCCTTAACTGGATAAATCCCGAATCATAAGAGCTAACGACTCTCCCGCAGAACCCAGAGTAGCTGACTGAGTTTCTGCGGACATAACATTGGTGGCAGCGGTGGGATATCCAGAGAGAATTATTAAAATAAATTAAACTTAAAAAATAAAACATCGCTGAATTACCAAATCGTCAAAATCCGCGAAATGCGGTAATTTGAGACTCTCAGAGAGAGCAATTGGAGAGTACCGCGAACCAGGGTCGAAAATAATCGACGAGGGTTTGGGCGGACCACGGAAGCGATCAGAGGATCGACGTGGGCATTCCGTTATTCAAGAGAATAACGACAGGTAACCAACCGTAGTCTTCGCGGATCACTGCAGGATCCCCGAAGAGCGTCGCCAAGGATTGGGACGTAACAGCAGAATCAGTAAAGGAGCCTGGAACCACAAGGGTTATACGTAAGGACATCCTGTAATGCGGACGGTGAGCATACAGTAATCCCGCATTACTGATATTTGTTAGGAGAGTAACAAATTGGGAACAAGTTGAGTAAAGTTGAGTAACAAATTGGGAACAAGTTGAGTAAAGTTGAGTAATAGATTGTGAACAAGTTGATTAATAAACTAGGAAGTACGTGCAAATATTGTGAAAGCCAGTACGACGCTACTGAAGGGTTAAATAACCAAGCAAAAAATTTAACGGGAACCGAGAAGGGAATATCTCGAAGAAACTATGAGTGTACACAACACTCCGGTGCGGTCGCCGAGACAATCTGGTACAACTCCTGGGACAGGAGACGACGCGCTGCGGGCTGCGGCGGGCCTCGAAAACGCCCTATCAGAGATCACGAACCGAACGCGTCAAGTGCTGGGCCAGGGTTCGGGTGAAGGAAACGAACACCAGCTGGAGGGCTCACCAAATCCGCTGTTCGGGGTAAATACCCAGAGGGGGTCTGCATTCGCCAACCCGACCGGTTGGGAGGACGTCAACGTCCAAATGTTCGAACCCAGGCGCGGGGAGGTCACCCCTGGGATGGTGACCAACGAAATTTCCCGAATGTTGAATGAGTATCGCGGGCAAAGGGGTCCCGTCGACTGGAACCGTGAAAACAGCGTGCTGGGAGTTGCAGGGGAAACAGGCAACACGATACCCCTCCGACCAGCCCTGCGAGGAACTCGAAGAACACTTTTCGCCGGACTTGGACCAGTGGGAGAGGCGGACGAGGAATCCGACCAGGAGTCCGAAGATCAGCACAACCCCGAGGACGCAACAGCACGACGATTCACCCAAATAGAGCAGCAGCTCCGGGGTATCGAGCAGCGATTAAGCCAAGGGCAGGCTCAAGTAACGACTTCGCCGGAGGGGGTAGCTCAGGAGAACTCAGTATGCGAGCAACTTTTCGCAATGGAGGAAACGTTGCGAAACTTCATCCTGGAGGGCCCCAAGGAAGGACGGAGGGATGTTACCATCCAAAGGGCACGATCACCATATCAGCGGCAAACAAGAGTATCAGCACCGGAAGAGGAAGAACGGGTATACATGGACGTACCGTCAGCCCTACGGAATATCAAAACCTTCGATGGGAACGACCCTACGAAGCTTGAAGGGTTTATACTATCCTGCGAAGCGGTTTGGGGTATGGTTCACCCTCGACAACGATCAGACCTTCTTGCACTCATACGGAGTAGCAAATTAGAGGATCGAGCGACGCGACCGATGCGTCACAAAACTGTCGTCACTCTGGGCGATCTACGCACGGAATTAGAAGCGCTGTACGGGAAACGCGAGTCACTCGCCTCTTTGCAATATCAGTTTTGTACCCTACGACAAGATACGAAGGAGAATGTCTCCACATACGCTACACGTGTCGAAACACTGACAGTAGAAGTGATCGAGAAATTATGCGAGGGAATCGACTCGCGTGGGGCTCGTTACATTGGAGAAGCCACACGGAAAAGCGCCCAAATGAACTTTGAAAACGGGTTAAAAAAGGAGATTCAAACAATCGTACGATCACGCAATTATCAGAGTCTGCACGACTCCATCGTAGGGGCCATCGAGGTCGAAAAGATGACTACAGGATCCCAGGGTACGCCCAGCAATGGGGGAAACAAATCACGACCGTCACAAGGCGTGACTGGAGAAGCCGATGCATGCTTCACGTGCGGTAAGCCAGGACATTTAGCGAAATACTGCACAGCCCCCCGTCAATCCGGACGACATAGCCTCCCGCTACCGGCACAACAAGACGTAAACGTCGTCAACGTAGCATGCCACTACTGCAAAAAGATCGGGCACTTGATGAAGGACTGCCGAGCACGTATACGGGCGAAGGAAACGAAAAACAAAAATGACGAGCAGCAACCAGCACAAACGGAGGAAACACCCACGCAGCCGATACGTGAAGGAACTGTAGGGGCATACCGCGTAAATACACTCACGGCAACGGATGGGCCCATAAGGAAGGCCTACATCTACACTTTGGAAGTATCCAAACCGAAAGAAATCCACAGGATTGGCGACGAAGAGGAATCCGTCATCAGGAAGATCGACGAAGAGCACAGAGCTGCTGACGAAATATACGCCATCCCGAGGATCGGGGACGAAGAAGAATCCGTCATCAGGAAGATCGACGAAGAGCACAGAGCTGCTGACGAAGTATCCGCCATCCCGAGGATCGGGGACGAAGAGGAATCCGTCATCAGGAAGATCGACGAAGAGCACGGAGCTGCTGACAAAGTATCCGCCATCCCGAGGATCGGCGATGAAGAGGAATCCGTCATCAGGAAGATCGACGAAGAGCACAGAGCTGCTAACGAAGTATCCGCCATCCAGGGGATCGGCGATGAAGAGAGACCCGCCAACTTGAGAGTTGACGAACGACACCGAGATGTCGAAGTGAAATCCGTCAATCCACGAATTGGCGAAGAGCCGGTACGGCTGGGAAAACCCCGTCAATCTGAGAATCGACGAAGAGCCCGAGCGGCTGGAAAACAAATTGAGAATTCGGCAGACACACATGTGAAGAGGGAAACCGCCATCGCAAGGATGTGCGAAGAATCAGACGCCGCCAGGATCGACGAACGAGAGCCTGGCAACGGCAAGAGAACAACGGCACCGAGGGAAACACGCCTTGGTACAAGAGTACCGTCGATGAAACCACGTAGAATGGTCAAAACAAAAAAAAAATGGAACGGTCACTGGATTCGACAAGGCTTCACAACGTAGAAAAAAAAATAAATACATATATATATATACTGAAATTCGCATAATACACGAAAAAAGGGTTACTTTCGAAAATTTCCGGGGGACGAAATTTATTATCGGAAAGGTAACAGCCGTGCTGTAACATAAATTCAAGATCCAGGCATCATTCGGGTCATCAACCGACCCACAGTCACACTCGAGGAGCTAGCGTCAACAGAAGAGCTGCACACAGCACTCGCCGTCCTGACTCACCAAATAAATGCGGAATCGGAACGTTAAGTCAGGGCATGGATGTTTCACGCCTCACCCAGGAGGAAGAAAACTCGCTTCAGGAAATATGCGAGGAGTTCGATGGATTGACGAGCTCGACACAGCATTAACGGCGATAACAGGCAACATAGATTCAGCCGGAAGGAAACGGCCAGACGCAGAAATCGGGTGGTGCAACCACCGCAAGGGCAAGAATAAATGCCGTAAATAGACACATGTTTGAGACTTTGCCTGAAGTAATCGTGCAAAATTTTGTTGTATAATTGTGTGTAAAACTTAATTAACCGGTAAACCGGCACACTAATAGATAATAGATGAGCAATGCACGGGGCACCAGAATCGTAAAAATAAAGCTCGCCGGAGACGAGCGAAAAGAAATCAGATTTCTTTTCTTTTTAGGGGGGAGGGATGTTGTACCCCGGGTATTTCAATGCCTCGATTATTAAGGCAAGGTCATTGCACCGGAATCGAGGTATGCAGCTGCAGGCGACGACCGCGCGTCGTTGCGAAATAATAACGAAATCCACCGTACAGTCGAGTCAGCATTTAGGCAAACGCGCGTAACTTGACACCTAACGCAGCATTTAGGCAATCGCGAGCGACTCGGCAAGTAACGCATCAGCTCAGGAATTGCTGAGTCAGGTGTTGGGAAATGATCGACGATATTGTATTCTACCCGGAAACGAGAATTGTTTAAACAATTAGCAACCTGACGAAATATCTGACATCGACTAAAATTAAGCTGACGTGCCTGCTCTTCCATCCATATATAGGGAACCGAGAGCGGGCACCCACCAGTCTCTTCGGAACTCTTGATTCTGTACGGTTGGTTACGTTTTGCTTGTTATGTTTTGTTGGTTACGTTTTGTTAGTTACATTACGATTCACGTGACAATTACTTGTGCAAGAGCACGCAATTCGGTAGTAAGTGATTCTACTAGTTCGGACAAGTTCTTCCACGGGAAGACCACTGTACAAGGTGTACTCGATACGATTGGTAATAAACTCTAATTAACGAAGATTTCTGTAATAGACTCTAATAAACGTTGTCGTAGTAAACTATTTGGAAGATTTCTCTAATAAACTATAATAAATAATAAATCGTGCGATTATAATTCTCTTGGGTTCTAACCCTTAACTGGATAAATCCCGAATCATAAGAGCTAACGGCTCTCCCGCAGAACCCAGAGTAGCTGACTGAGTTTCTGCGGATATAACAATATTCTCGGCTGTAGACGCGTATTAGCCGCTATAAAGAAAGAATCTCAATATCTCCGCTGCAGGAAGAAAATGTAAAGAATCTCCGCTATGTTTGCAAAAACAATGCTTTTTCCGCTGTAGTGACTCTGTGTGTGAAAAATATCGATACATTCTCCGCTATGGTAAAACAATAATCTATATATTCTCCGCCGTGGTGAAAAAAAATGTACATATACTTTGCACCGTCGTGCAAAAGAAACTCGACATGTTGTCCCCCCGCTGTAGTAAGAAGCACGAGACATGTTCTCCGCTGTAGTGACAAGCATGAGACGTGTTCTCCGCTGCAATGAGAAGCATGAGAGGTGTTCTCCGCTGTAGTGAGAAGCGTAACGGTATCGCGTTACTACTGTGCTAGTAACGCGACTTACTCTACTCTCAAAATGCAAAACGTCCTTAAAGAAGTTTCACTTCAATAACGTGATTTAATCTATTGTGAAAGCTGCGTAAAGCCTTATAGCATTGCCAGTAATATGACTTTACTGTAAAATATGCGTTATGCGTTATGTGTTACGGGTTCCCAATAATTCGACTTACTCTACTGTGAAATCCCTGTAATGCGTAACGCATAACGCGGTACCGATGTGCCAGTAACGCGACTTACTCTACCCTAAAATGCAAAACGTCCTTAAAGAAGTTTCACTTCAATAATTCGACTTACTCTACTGTGGATTCCCCGTAGCGCGTAATTCGTAGCGCGTAACGCGTCCTCAATAATACGATTTACTCTACTGTGGAATTCCCGTAACGCGTAACGGGTAACGCTTTACCGATGTGCCAGTAACGCGACTTACTCTACCCTAAAAATGCAAAACGTGCTTAAAGAAGTTTCGATTCAAAAATCATTCTTTTGTACTTGGCATCTAGACGGTGCGGCGCCAGTTCATGGATTTTTACAAAATCTTTATAATTTCTTCAAGTCAGTGAAATCTTTTAAATGTTCCTGATTTCTTGTGAAATCTCATGAAATCTAATGGAATTCTATAAATTCTATAAATTCTCAAAAATGCTGTACAATCTTTTAGAATTACAAAGAAATATTGAAATCGAATAATTTTTTTTTGTTGAAAGAGATTTTTAAATACTTGTCGAATACTTTGATTTACATAGCTTACGTAAGCATAGGCTTTATTGGAGCCGGTGTATTGCAGTCTTCCTGCAGTACCTATTAGTTACTGCGTGCATAGACCTCGTTCCGAGAAATAGCTGCGATGCAGCAAAGCAGTAAGCTGACGCGTGTATGTTTACACTTATCTATGTAGAGCGATGGATACGAAGATTGTTTGTAAACGGGCTCCTTAGCGTATAATATGTGAATGCGCAATATGCGATTCAATAAAAACGGCATCAGCTACCTAGTTGTCGCCGAACATCGACGTTGCGGAAAGCAGCTCCAAGGTGGGACGGCATGCGCGCGGTTCCAAGGGTTGCGACGCTCGTCGCGTTCATTAATCAGGAAACCGGGGATCACCCTCCTTTCCTCTTTGTCACAACCCCCTATCCCTCACACCAGTCCTTTACTTCTCCTTCGCCTCAACGTCTACCCTTTCCATCCGCCATCACCGTACTGCCATAGAGATATCGATTGGTACCGCCGTTCTGTACCTACACAGCTACTTACTTTGCCTACAGTGCCGTAAGTACCGTGTATAACGTAGAATTTCCAATAAACGTCATTAACACTCGAGCAGCACGGTTTAAAATTGTATGAGGATATCCGCGCAGTCAGCAAATTCACACTGTAATGATTATGGCAGAAAATTCGACGATTTCGTTACGTTAGATCTGGTGTAATGCCTCCAACCGCGTAAATATCGATTGTGTTCCGTCAGCTATCATAATATTGAGAACTATTCGCTATCAACAAAAAATCGAACAAAAAAAACTGTTCCAAAAAAGATGTTTATGGAAACGATCGCAAAAAAAAACGAAAATGAAATCACATGAGCCAAGTTGTGATAAGTAGATTTATACAAATCTATATATATTATTACGTCCAAGGGAATGAATAACGCGCGTATTAGGTTTTGGGGCGGATATTATTATGTATAATGGCAGCTAAACATCTCGAACACGAACTGTCAAACGTCTATTCACTCTGAAAGTCCGATCAAGACTGTTTACATGACGAACGATCTTGTATCGATCGTCCGTTCGTTCGTCTCTTGTCAAACCTAACTAATATCGTGTGTCTCAACGAATAGTTAGCTACATATTCGTAACACTACTCCCCTCCTCCTAAGTTGCCGCCCCGGCAACTCCTAGTCCACCTTATGATGTGCCACGGTCAATCATTCTAAATTCATTTGATATTTTTCTACCTACGCTGTCCTGACATTTGTCCATGTCCACAGGGAAAACCATGGCCAAAAACCCTGGGAAGGACAGCGTTAACAAAACTATATAATCTCATTTAGTTCTATACCAGTTTTTGTCAAGTCTGAGCTAATTTGTTTCATGTTGTCCTATACCAGTCTTTATCAAGTGCATTTGAAGTCAACCCGTAATACTTCATTTAAGCCTTAAATACTTCATTGCATAAAAATGTATCTCCTATTGTCGTCTTCTCTTCATCGACGGGTCTAATGCATCTGTCGATCAGTTTCCATATACGTCGAGATTTTCTCCAGGTGGTCGGTAACTCCATATTCTCATTCCAAACTTCACTCGTAAGGAAGAGTGAAGTTTGACACACTAATATCGTGTGTCTCAACGAATAGTCAGCTACATATGTGTAACAATATTTAGTATAGTAATTATGTAGCCAAAAATCGTAAAAAAATTGTTTTTTTGCTTCCTCATAGAGGAAGCTTTGTTTTCACGAAAAAAAAAATTCGAGATTTTAATGAAAACGTTTCAGAATGTTCTAAAACATCGGAAAATCAAATTTAAAAAAAATGTCTGGATGGATGTGTATGTTTGTGTGTGTGTGTGTGTCAGGCCTGTAAAATTCAATCGCCTATAACTCAAGAACGGCCTTATCAATCGGGTTGACATTTGGCACACAAGTAGATCAGTTAGGTGCCTCTGTTACAATTTGCGCATAATTGAGACATTCGTTCAGATTTTATAAGATTTTTAATTTTTTGAAAAAAGTGTTTGCGCACTCTAGCGTTCACAAATTTTGAGTAATCGGGTTGAAATTTTCTACAGAAGTAGGGTATTATTAAACAATATTCGCGATTGAATTTGGTAAAAATCGGTGAAGGTGTCTCGGTTTCGTGAAATTTTGAAATGTTCAAAAAATATGATTTGCACTCTAGCTTTTAAAATTTTTGAGATATTTACTTAACAAATTCGACATGAATTCATTATTATGTACCTATGTTCTCTATTAAATTTGGCAAGAATCTATTCAACTGTTTAAATGTTACCAAATAAAAATCCTACCTCACACCAGACGCCTGTGTTCGATTTAAATATTGAGGAAGAAGCTAAATAACTGGTAGATTCGTGATCAGTGTGAAAAAAAAGATTAAATATAGTCCCTGAACGACGCCCACAGAAAAACTTTTATGGGGATTTTGATAACTAATATTGCAAAAATGAGTGATTTTGCGTATGTAAAAAAAAAAAGTTTTCTTTGCTTCTCTATGGAATCGCAGGAAAACTCAGGTGCCTGTCATATTCTACAGCAAGACATACATAAAATGAACGGGTTACGAAATGACGGGTTTGAAAAACTATATAAAGAGGTATCATTTGGATTTCTTGTGTAAAAATCTGGTGCAAAAAAAAATTCGGGACCGCATAATTTCATGTATTTTTTCGCGCCGAACACAGATCCGACAAAGTGAAGAGCGACGTTTGTTTTTAGTACTTTGCACCGATGCACGGTTCCGTTTCAATTCTTGATGTAGAAGCGAAATAAGTGGCAGATTCATGATCAGTAAAAAAAATACATCAGATGTAGTACTGACGATGGGAATAACGAACATTTTTTTGGATAGAGAATTTTTTTATCGAAAATGTATAATCGTGAGCCTGCGAATCTTCAAAGCTGCAACTATACTTCAAGTTCACATTCTTTTACGCGCTGAACCTGAATCGGCCAGCCGTTTTGCATGACAGTTTAACAAGACGTTGATGTTGAAAAAAGTTGAAAATTGGAGTTTTCATATCGCTTTCTCATAAAAGTTAGCAATTGAAATTGTCATATCGTTATCTCACGATGTTCCTTTATTCCCGAAGCTTGCTCTACGAGCGAATAAAGGAACATCATGAGGAAACGATATGACAATTTTAATTTCCAATTTTTATGAGAAAGCGATAAGAAAATGTAAATTTTGAACTTTATGAGGAAGCGCTATAAAAATTACAATTTTTTTCTTACTGTATTCAACTCTAAAATACAACCAGAAAAAATTAATAAAAAATACTTGATACACCCGTAGAATACAAATAAACTGAGTTTATTGCATCCAAAGAAAGAACGAACGAAGTATTTTTTTCCGTATTGCATTTTTGAGTTAAATATACAAAGAAAAAATCGTTAAAATTTTTTTTGCATCTTTTGACTATATAATTACTATATCGAATATATATAGTGTAACGGCACGCCCTACCCTCATGTAGGTATTTCCGCGAGATGGCGATTTGGCAGAGCGCTCGCGCAAGCGAACTGATGCCTGACCGCTATAAGGCTCTACCTATCCCATCCTCAGGGTCCCTTCCCATCCCACAAAGAAACGACAACACCCCCTCGAGGTAATCCCAGAATGGGGCCTCGTTGTAATTTTATTATTTTTTAGACTGCGTAAGAACGTATGTCTCGGGATATCTGTCTCTAAGCAGAGTAGACTCACAGTCAGAGGAGTATTCGACCTTGAACGTCGGGTCGGCCTTTGTTCCCCAAAGCGCGAGGCTGACGAACTCCTGTCACTTTCCTAGTTCCCTTCCGTCATATGCGCAAGCGTTTTACGAACACTATCGCTTCATTAGATGCCATGCTCCTTTAGGGCGAGAGCGTTATAGAGGGATCAGCAATCCAGCTGCCTCCTCGAATGGAGTGGATGTGACGTGAAATCCCTTCCTCCACACCTTATCCAGTTGGTTCAGTACCGAACTCTTTACGTTCCACTTGCAAGAAGACGATCTAAAAAGTCGTAAGTTTAATTTTCCGCTGCCCCAGAATATCGAAACCTTTCAATAGATGTGTATAAATGTACGTACCACAACTTATACGATTTAATTTATTTTCGATTTTTGTAAATCATTGGTTCGACAAATATCTTTTCTGGAACTGATACTGATGTACGTACTCGACGTACCATTATTCTTTTTAAAAATATTTTTTGTAACACGTGCACGCAAAGTCCCGCTTTTCGTGCCTGTAAAGTGTGGCGAAAGTGACGCTTTCTAGCAGGGGATGCGCGACAAATGCTGTAGATACTATCTTACACGTTAGTTACTTTTTTGCACATTTTTTTCACACCCTAGGTACGTTTGCGCACACTTTGTCACACTCTAGCTACTTTTGCGCACACTCTTTCACACCTTAGCTACTTTTGCGCACACTTTTTTAACACTCTAGTTACTTTCACGCACATTCCATCTGACACTCTAGCTATTTTCCCGCACGCACTTTACAAGCACAAAAAGCGGGAATTTTCGTGCACTTGTGAAAAAAAAGAAGTATGCGATACTTGTACGAAAAAGCGATCTCCCGACTTCGATTGGGAAGTAGGCAGCACTCGCCTCTTCTCGAACAACAAACGTCACTCGGCTTCGCCTCGTGCCGTTGTAGCTCTCGATCCGGCTCGTGCAGCCAACTTCAAAACGTTTGTCGAAAGACCGCTTTTCCGTACTAGTATCGCAAAGTAATATTTTGGTTATTTTTCGTTATTTTTCATATAAGAAGATCGTCCTCACCTTTAGGAGGCTCAGGTTTTTCGGCTAAAACCGATTGTTAAGATACTCTCCGAAGAGATTAGTCCAATTCCTCGATAGTCCTATCACAGTTTCTCCACTATGTACCGATTGAAGTAAAACGGAGTCAACTCTCTGTTTTATTTGGACTTCTATTGGATGCCATCATCGGAAATGGTCATGACAAAGTTCCTATTTTACGCTCCAGCGCAGAAGCAATAATGCAACATTTACCCGTTTTGGATGGTGGCAAAAGGCATGTCCAACTCGTAACGCAGTTATTGATGCCCTGAACCTTCGGAGACAGCTGCGTACGGATCAGGAGATGGCTTTTATCATGCGTGGTTAAAGAAAACTTACCTGTCTCGCATGGTGGGTAAAGACATCGGATCCTGACGCAGTTGACTGCTAAGGTCCAGAACATCGAGAGCATCTGCGTTAGGAGTCAGAGATGCCTTTCCATTGTGTGAAATAGGTAAGTATTTTAGTTACGGACAATAAAGAGCATCTCCTGATCCTGACGCGACTGTATGCAAGAGTATATATTGTGACGCATTTTGCGGTAACGGTATTCGGGATTGGGAAAGAAATCGAGAACGCGGAAATGTCACACTCGGCCATCCACCCTCGCTCATGCATTCAGCTGCCGGTAGGGCGCCAGTTAATTTTTCTTTCGCCGAAATTAACAAACCGGATTAATTGGAGGTCGGGTGGGACTAAGCTCGACTCCCGAAACCGTAGGTTCACTTTTGTATCGCCCGAATTAACAAGCCGTTCTAAATTGGACGTAGCTCAAGATGTAGCTTTCTGTAGAAGGGTATTATTAATGTTCGGGAAAAGAAGCTGTGAGAATATGTCGAACGAATCGAAAAAGAAACGAACTTACACCGGTAATAATGCGCGCGTGTGCAAAGAACGCGACGACGATAGCGAAGTCAAGACAGCTGAGCGAACAACTGTCAACGCACCCACGGCATCTTAGCGAGGTGTAAATTAAATTATTACAGTCGGTGCCAAAATGTCAGTTTTCCGCACTCTTCGCGTGCACAAAACCCCCATTTTCGCACCTCGTGAAGTAAAATTTAGTACGATACTCGAGCGAAAAACTTTTTCTGAACTCGTGTGATGGCAGCACTCGCCTTCGGCTCGTGCTACAAAGTTACACTCGTCAGAAAAAGTTTTATCGCACTAGTATCGTAAATTACTATTATCGTACGATAACTCACCGAAATCGACAGGGTAATCCGTAATGAGCGAGTTCCAAAGCGCACCACTCTCGAGAAAATCCCACCGGCAGCACAGTGCACGAGATCACGAAAACGGAAAACCGAACACGGAACCGTTAACACGAGAGCACTGATTATTCGAGAGGCCATGTACACCGCACAGGCAGACGGGCAGCGAGAACGGGACACACGCGTCAGAACAATACGCCATGCGGCGAAAGCAGAAAAACTATATACACACAGGAGCGCGAGCAATAGCGAACCGTCGGGTTGACGTCGTGAATGCGACTGTCTATTAAACTGTCTTAAAAAAAAAAAAAAATTGAAATTTTCATATCGCTTCCTCATGAACGTTGAAAGTTGAACGTTGAAAGCTGAAAGTTGGAATTTTTATATCACTGTCTCATAATGGCCCTTTATTCGCAAAGCTCCTTCTATGAGAAAGCATTTACTATATTTTTGGCTTCCTCATACAGGAAGCTTTGCGAATAAAGCTTATAAGAGCCATTATGACAAAGTGATATAAAAATTTAAACTTTCAGCTTTCAACATTCAACTTTCAACGTTTATGAGGAAGCGATATGAAAATTTCAATTTTCAGCTTTTTCAATATCAACGTCGTATTTCAATTTTAAGCAAAACTGCTGGCCGACTCAGGTTTAGTGCGAAAAAATACACCAACCTTGCGCTTTTGGTCAAAACGGCTGTCGAATCTGTACTCGAGGCGAAAAATACATAGGGTATCATAGAGTATTGATCGGGAAGCAAAAAAATCACTGTTTGAAAAATCGCAAAATCACCCATTTTTGTAATTTTGGCTATATAAATGCCCGATAAACTTTTTCGTTAGTCGTCACTTTGGGATTGTATTCCATGTATTTTTTAACGCTGATCACAAATCTGACACTTTTTTATTCGTAGATAAATATTTAAAAAGGAAAAATTTTTCTCGAAAAAAAAAATTCATGAAATTCAAAAAATTCAAAATGACATAAAATTAAAACGGCTCGATCGATTTTCTTGAAATTTTAATGGGATCATCGGGTGTTCATATTCCATCTGTGTACGCGTTTTTAGCCCAATAGCTAAAAAAATTGCGAGCGCTACAGTGCGTACAGACATTTTCGAAGAAATTAAAAATGGCGTACTAAAAAAACAACTGAACATTTTTGGATGAAATTTTGCAGAAACATTGACTATTAACCACACAGGCTGTGTGCAAAATTTCAGTGTGATCGGTCGAGGCATTCCCGAGATATAGCCATTTGAATTTTTCGCGTCTGATTCACGCACGCACGCATGCACGCACGCACGCACGCACGCACGCACGCACGCACGCATCCGAACATTTTTTCTAAATGTGATTTTTCGATGTTTTGGAACATTCTGAACACGTTTTCATTAATTTTTCCACCATCACAAAGCTTCCTCTATGAGGAAGCAAAATTGTGTTTTTTTTTTACGTCGTACCCCATAAAACCGTAGTTTATATCATAGTATTGAAAATTGTAGATGTCGAGCGCTGTCCGATTTTTTAATAGGTTTTTATATTCCCTATTTGATGAACACATAATAAGTCGATGAACGTACGGGCATAAAAATAGTGTCATCGTACAACTTGTTCAATTTTCTTCAAATCGGGACGTTGCAGAACATTTTTGGCAGCACAGTCATCAAGATATTCAACTTCAAAAACAAAGTAATCGAATGTCACCTTAAATGAATGTGTACAATTTGCGTTTATTGCGAATAATTCGGCTACCGAGAATTTTACTGCCATAATAGTTATAATTAATCGTAAAGAGAATAAGTTTATGTACAAAACTACAAAAAATAATTCTGGTACGATAAAAATTGAAGGAACTATCGTTTATTAAATTTTGATTTCGAAGTTACGTTGACGCAAAGCGATTATTCTCCGCCGTATAACACGTTTCTGCTTGATTGAATCACACAAATCCATCGCATATACATTAGACCCATGGTTTTTAGTACATGTAAAAAAAAAGTTTTCAACATTTTATGAAGTGTTAACGTGCCGGGAGTGCACGTTAGAAAAAGGCTTCTCGCTGCTTTGGGTCAGGATTCTCGTGGTAAATAAGTTTGGCACGACGCCGGAAAAACCGTCTTTACAGTAATCGTAGGTGTAGAACAGTATTTATTGCTAAAGGAGTACAGTCTTTCTCACAGGTTCACGGCACACTCTCGTCGCGTTACTGTTTCCTATCTTTCTCGCTTCCGCACGTGATGTTCGTTTGCTCGCGTTCTGAAACTCTGTTCTCGCTCTCCCACTCGCTCTGTTCTCACTCGCACTCGCTCTACGCACGATAGTTCTCGTCACGCGGTTCACACGGATTGACTAGACTCGAAAAACACTCTCCTCGCGTAACGCGGTATTTAACAGAAGCCATAGTTTATATCATAACCGACGCAAAGGGTTTCTATATTTGCCATTCGATCAACACGTAATAAATTTTCGTATTAGTCATAGGTTAATCCAGTATTATTATTCAATGAATAGGGTCTATATACTTAATTGAGTTTAGAATTTTTTATGTTTTTGTTTTGTTTTTTTTTTTAATATGTTTTTGCAGTTATTTTGTAGTTTTGCTGTTTACTGCAGTTTTTTCGTACGAAGTCGGTTTTACATATACATTATACATGGCTTACGTATTATTCTATGAAATATATTGGGCATTCCATACAATTTCAACTTGGGTCTAACCCTTTACATCTGGAATTAGTTTCGCGATTTTTTATGATGGAACTAACACTCAAAAGCACTCACATTTGTTATTATATTTAAAAAAAATGATTTATAATTATTTATGATTAAAAACTGTACTTATTGAATGCGACAATTTGAGAATCTGAAAAAAAATGTTATCTTGTCATATATAACAAATTTTAAGATTTAACCTGGAGTGGGCCGGCGTCACCTTGTATTTTTTCGAATTTCTTTTTCGAAACAAAAAGTGAAGAAAATTAGAAGAAAAAATCAGTCGATTATGGGTTATCACTTTACCATTTTTATATGCAACACTGGATTGTTGGGCATTTTTTCAGATTTTTCGGAGGAGTTTTCATATTTTTTGAAGATAAAAAAGGTGACGCCGGCCCACTCTGGCTCAAATCTTAACATTTTTTATACAGGGTGAATCAAAATATTTTCGACGAAGTTTGCTGGCGGGTACTTGGTCGCGAACTGAGCAGAGTTACAAAGACGTTTTTGGAAATTCCCATTAGTTAATTAGATATAAGTATTATAAATTTGAATGAACATGCCAATCAGAACGAACGATCTTGCCGTGCTCGGACGCTCGAAATGGCCATGCGGAGGTCTGGCAACATTGAACGCTATTATTTTCGTCTGTTATCTGACAGATTCTGTGATCACGGGGGTCACCCTGCGCAGCAGCCGGGTAGCAGTCGGGCTGAGAGAACTCCCACTCAAGACGGTGATGTATGAGCGCTTTGCATTACACGCGCGCTGCGTGCCGCGCACAACGAGATTCCGAAGTAGGGATACCGTAGTGGGGCTATGTGCAATGCCGGAAGACGGGTATATAAAGCCGTGCACGTCCCCAGGAGAGCATTCTTTTTCGACGGCGATGGAGAAAAGTTAATCTAGAACCCCCCATCCCAAAAAGGTCTGGGTAGCTTGTGGTGATACAATGACCCGTGTACTATGTATGGCCCGTGTACTATCCCTGAGACCAGGAGTAACTAGTGGTGACGCCGGCTATCGTCGTTTTCTTCGTCCCGTAGCTCGGGAATCTTGGACACGTAACCCGACTAATCCGGAAGCGAAGACCGGTACAGCGGGTGGTGACACCCCCTATCCAGTTTTCGTGACAGCATAAGTCTCGGCCGAAGACCGGACATGTGGGACATGCATGGAGGTGGAGACAATTTCTTCACACGGCTTTCCGTGATTGCATCAATCTATGATCCGGCAGAATACCGTGAACTTATCCGAAGATAAAAAGAAAGCACAATATGAATCAGACCATGTCTAGAAACCGGGAATAATGAATCAAGCATAAGAGTCAATGACAAAAAATCAAACGTTAGCTATCAATATTGATTAGCAGTAAAAAAATAAAGACTTTATTTGATTTAAATTTTAACGAATTTGGGTGTTTTTTTTTCGGAGCGAGCTAATTTTCTTTGTTACGAGAAAAGGTGAAACATGAAATCCTTTAAGCTTAGATTAAATAACGCTTAAAAATAGAAGCATTCTCTATTTCTTAAGGCGTGAGCTGTTTCTCCTTGTATAATTTAAGTAGGGGAGACGGGGCAAAATGGGACAGCGGGGCAAAACCGGACAGTGGAGCAAAACGCAATTTTCCAATAATTTTTAGATGACACTGTGAGGCAAAACTGGGCAGAAAATCCTGATGTATCGATGGGGCAAAATGGGTCGTCCAAAAATTGTTATTGGAAAATTGCGTTTTCCCCACTGTCCCGTTTTGCCCCACTCTCCCCTAATCTAAACCACGAAGAAAGTCTCCTCGATCAGAGAGAGAAAGTGTATCACATTTTCAACAACCTTTTCAATTAACGATCATCTTTTTGTTTCTCAACAGACGGCATACAAATAATTTCTCGCTCGTTCCGAACCCAACGTTCTCAAGTAACCTGGTAGTAATATCAGGAGTAAATGGGTACGTTACAGGATATAAAGTTACATACGAAGAATCTTCCTATCGTCCCTCAGGTGCTCTAGTACAAGTAACAGTTCCTTACCGGTGCGGTGGTCTAGTCGTCAGCGTGCTCACCTCTAAGACTTCAGTATCGGGAGGTCGACGGTTCGATTCCCGGCTTCATGAGTTTCGCCAGAAAGTGAATGTCGGACGTATATAGCTGTACTCCATTGTTTTTGTTCTCGGTGAGACACGACAAAGCTGCGACGTCGGGAGTCGAACCTGAGACCATGTTCGCGTAGGGGACGTAGCGTACCCATCGCCCGGGACGCCGAGTCTGTGTATCAGACCCGACGCTCTGCAATAGCTGTCCCTGGCGAGAGTGTAAGCTATCGTGCTCGGGCTTCATGGCACCGGGGGATGGTGCGTCATAACGATGCTTCTAGGTATACCAGGCATCTATCCTAGAATACTTTGAGCCTTACGTCTTTAACCTGGGGCTCTGACGAAGCCGACCAGGATCCCTAGCCTGGCTACATTTACGGATGCCGGGGGTCGGGGGATTAGGCAAACGACAATCCAAAGAAAGGATATTACCTGGGATACTTACCCAGATATCCTGTGCACCCGGTAAAAGCCCACGAGGGGTTGCTGGTGGACGGGGGCTGACCAAAGATAACCTGAGCAACCAGCAACCCCAAGAATGGGCGCTGGGGGACGCGGGACTGACCAAGATACCCTGAGCAACCGGTAAGCCCACGAAGGGTTGCCGGGGGACGGGGGACTGACCAAGATACCCTGTCGGTTGTGTTCCGCATGTGGGGAACATAACGTGGACAATTAGGGCGATGCGAGTGCACCACGGGACCCGAGTGCAGCAGGACTGAGTGCTCGTATCGTCAAACAAACCAAACCTAACGGTCCCTTTCCGTGGACCATGACTATACGATACCATACAAATAAGACGAACATCATTTAATGTTACTCAACTTGCACGTGTTGCTGTCGCTTCCAGTAAGGTAAACTCCCCGGCACCCGACCATGTACCAGTCTCCAACCACTGACGCAAATATTGCTTAAAATCAAGAAATTACGAACACGAAACAAATAAATAACTAGTGAAATCGTCTTTGCAATTCTTTATGTCTGTATAGGGATAAAATAAAAATAGATATCAATTCCATTGTTGACATTTTTTAAAGATATTGTATGCTGCAGACGCTGCTCAGGGGAACGACGCGTATCTTTGAGCCAGTTAGTTAAGACTTGGCGTAACTTTGTTAAGCCTATGTCACCGTTTTTTTCGCGATTTCCAGAATAATTTATAATTTATGGTATTCGTAAAGAAATAGAATATTTATAAATCTTACATCGAAATTAGCTCAAAACCGCTGTTAAGTCGCTAATTTCCATGGTTGACAATTGGGACGCACCCGCAGTATGTTATACACGGAGAGAAGGATCTGGTAATTTTTAGCACACTTCGTATGGTAAACTCGGAATATAGTGCCATTGTGACGTTTTTTCCCATACGTGTCTATGCTGTTACTATACCTCATCGTTTTATGTGACTGACGACATATAGAGATTATTACCAACCTTCAATTTAAAAACCGTATTATAAATCATGTGATACTTATAGTTACATATAATAGATAGTGTATCAAGACCACCATGAATTGTAGCTACGATTTCTACACGCAACGGGCAATTTTTGCTATACGGACTCTAATTAAATTAGAGTCCGATAGAATTAAATAGTTTATCGATATCTTGAAATTATCCACAACTCTCGAAACGTCCACCAATTGTCGAAGAACCATTCGCATATAAAGTATAGCTTGCTTCCCTATACTCGGTGATTGGACTAAAGCGTCTCCGAGCCAAGTAACTATTTTGAGATTTCTGGCTGTGTTTCCAAACACTATGGGAATTTTCGCCATACGCTTGCCGGTGCGCGACATTGTACGTCCGACGCAGGTCGGTTTGTTTAACGTTGCCAGCAGTCTCAATCTTGGTTCCGACGTGGACACAACTTTAATATTGTACGCGGCAAACTGGACAAAATATTTAGGACGTGTAATCAATGGATGAAGCGTTTTGCAAATACCATCGGCCGAAGGTCCTGTATTTCATTTTGTTAGCAGCATTCTTGTAGATCATAAGTTTATTTATTTCAATTACCAGAAAAATGAACGAACGTAATTTTGTAACTCATACTCAGGCGTACAAAATTGACGATCAGCAAAACGTCACATTCGATTGTTTGTTTGCCTACGATCTCGAATCGTACACAATAACGCACATAAACACATTGAATAATTGATCGAACATTGTCTTTATTTATATTGACTTCCTTTATACAAATTCTTTCTGTGCTATTTCTTGTTTTTTGTGCTTTTATTTTATTAAATAATGTTATATCGCAATAAAGCGAATCGGCTAGTCAAATAATAAGCACCGTGCATTTCTGTGGCGTTTGTTACTCGACGTTATGGCCGTGCATATTAAACTAGTGTAACAATTTCAGACACACTATCGGTTATACTTGATACACTCTGTTTTAGCAGCAATTATAGCGTTGATAGATCATTCCCATGAGTGTGGCGATATTTCCCATACTGTATTGTAGTCGCGAATAAATCTTTTTTTATAGACAGTATGGTAAAAAATGCCAGACTGGTTGAATATTCTCAATTTGCCATATTGTATGGGAAAGTTTCCCATATTTTTATGGTAGCCGGTTCTACAAAATTCTCTCCGTGTACCGATATTCAACCACATGGTCGGGTACCCGTACGCTCATGCGCAGAGCCTTGTCCCTACTGCTGGCCAGCTAAAACTCAGCGGCCATAACCTCAATGTTGAGTCGGTGCTATTCGAACATCCCGGTGAGCTTGTTGTTATTACGTTTGGAGTTGGAACTAGTGTACAATTGTATTGTGATGTTGTTTTATGCTCTTCGATAAAAAGATTTTTATGTTGTTATTATCATTGATATATCGAAATAGTATAAAAGATGTTATCTTACGCGGTTGTCTATCGTGAAGTATTTATCACGAACGTCGCGCAATTAAAAAAAAAAAAAATGAATTTTGAAACCGTTGCATAGACTCGTATCCGCGGGTACGCCTATAGGGGCAGGCCTGGTCGGGTACTGGAGCATCATCTGGAATCGGTGGTCGGGTACTAATCCATGCACTTTCCTCGTTGTTTCTTAACTTTGCAAAAAAAACTATACCCCATGACACGAATTGATGGATGCTTTTCGAAAAGTAGAGAAGCCAAACTTTTTATCAGTAACAGCCCCAAATACAAAAAGAACATCTTAGCATGAGAAATATAATTTTTTATTTTGGTGTTCTAGGTTTTTATTTTGGTGTTCTAAGATGGCGGGGAATTGGGGCGTTTACCTTAGGCGGAAAAAACTCCGGCAGGAAAATCCCTGGAAAAAACCACAAAAAAACCTGGAAGGAAAAAGTCCCTGGGAACAAACTCCGGAAAAGACGAGAATAATAAAATAGGGGTTTTTTCAAATTCTTGAAAAAATTCATAAGGCGGAATTGTGGAGGATCTTTTAGAGGCTCGATACGTATACAGAATTGAAAAACTTTGATTTCTGAAAAAACCGTTAAAATGATTTTTACGAACGCTTTTCTCCGAGAATCATTTCATACTTGTGTATGTTTAAAAAATGTACATGTTATTGGGCAATGTCACTTATTTTTCGAATCCTGCGAATAATTGGCTATTCAGTCATCAACGTGGCGAATAACACCGTCACGGTCTTCGATATCCTCCCCAAAATCAACAAAATTGTCGAAAATAAAAAAGCCTCGCCCTAGAGCCTGTCGATAGTTTTTCGACGCGACCCTCGTAATCGGTTAATAATAGAACATTCGAATAACGTAGCAACAGAACGAGTGAATAAGTGCTCAATGAGCCAATTCTCGTGTGTCACAGAATTTCTCAAGGCATTGTTGATATGATCAGATATTATCTATGGGCACAGATTATTTTTTAATGCTTTCCTGATAGCGCTGTAATGCTATTTTGGAACAAAAACTCTGATAAAGAAGTCTGGAAGTTGTGACAATATTTCCCCCTTGGGGAGGGCGAAATTCGTCTACAAGCTCGAACTGAAAATTGGGCCATAATCGTGCAACGGGATGGGGAGGGGGAGGGTCAAGCAAAATAATGGTACTCGTCGGGAACAATAATAACAATCGTTGTAATAATGCGAAAGAATAACCAAAATAGAAACTTGAAGAGCTAAGAAATTATAATAAAGTTGCAGGAATGCTCTGTAACAATAATAATAAATCGGTAATGAAATAGTAGAAAAATAACGGTAAATAACAAAAGTCGAAAAGTTGCGAATGTCAATCGCTTCAACGCCGGTACGGGTTCGTTGAAGAAAGAAACAAAAATGAAAATAACGATCGCTTCAACGTCGGTACGGGTACGTTGAAGAAATAAAACCAAAAGAAAATAACAGTCGCTTCAATGCCGGTACGGGTACGTTGAAGAAAGAAAACGAAAAGCAAATAAAGATCGCTTCAACGCCGGTACAGGTACGTTGAAGAACGAAAACAAAAAGAAAATAATACCGGGGCGAGATTACAAATAATATGGGACGGTAAATCTGGGGAAATTCGCAAATAATAAATCGGGGCAGGAGAAAGTCGCGGGGAGAATATTCGACGAAATTGGGAAAAATGCGAAAATGCAATTGGTTCAAGACGCTCGAAAAACGCCAATAAAGGGGGACGCAGAAAGGGAAAAAATATTCGGAATAAATTCGGCGGAGCTGTGATGACTTTAAGGGGGCCTTGTGGGGTAATCAATGGGACTGCGTGGGGTTCGTAAGGGGAAGCTGGTCAGACAAATGTTGCACGAAAATCAAATACTAAAGCAATTATGGGCTCGGATGGGCGCCAGCTACTTTAACGGTGTAGCACCGTAACAGTCCGTGCAGCCGGCCCGTATCTCTTAAAAAAAAAGGAAAAAGAAATCAAACTCAAGAAACTCAAAAACTCGAAAAATCCCTCTGTCGCAACGGACAGTCTCGCCAGCTCAGGAGAGGGGAGAGGGCTTAGGGGGCGGGCACACGAATCAGATGGCTTCTTACAATTTTACCTCGGTCGATGCTAATTTACACAAAAAATATGTCTCAAAATCTTAATGGGATTGATGGGAACAACTCTTACTAATAAAACTATTACTTATTACGAATTTTACGCCGCTCGACGCGCGCGCGATACCTCTTTACTCGTTTAACCAAAATATCGACCACGTGTCGACCACGAGGCAGTCTGTCACCGATAATTTCTACAAAATTACGGGGTACTCGGGGGAGGAAACGGCTCAAAGGGGTCGGGAAAAATTTGGGCAAAAACTTACGGGCAACATCGGGGCTCACTCATTTAACACACTTGGATCTCGGTTACAAATTTTTTTCTCAAATCAGCGGACAGCCTCAGTCGTTATAAAACCTGTATATCGGTCCAAATCGTATTCCTGGGCGTACGCTGACGTATCGCTGATTCGTCGTACGGGCGGGTTATGCTCTCCGTAGGGAGTCTGATCGATGCACAATGAATAGCCGAGTCGTCTTAAGGTTTCCTAATTCTCTCACACTCGCTATTCGCTTGTCACACGCTATACCATATTTCTTTTTCGGCTTAAAACTAGTGACTCCCGATCTCACACACGTCCATACGCGACGCGGCTCGGCTCGGAGTAAGGGACATGGCGGCGTCTTCCTGTTCCTTGGCGTTGGCGCTGATAGCGGTAGGGAAACGAGAGCACTTGTGCGTCAGCTTCGATCGGTAATCGGAATCATGGACGGGCGTGTCTCCTCTGGCCGGCGAGAAGTGGCGACAGAGGTCCCGCTGGATCGTCGATCGATGTCGTTACCCGACGATCCCAGCGGCGGCGGACAGACGACAGGCGGGCAGTGGCGACTTTTCGGCGGCCTTTTCCAGGACTTTTCCCCTCGTCCACGATCCTCCTACCTTCCTCGGCGTCAGCACGTGGGCTCTCGTTCCTTTGCTGTTCCTGGATACTTTTCTTGATCGTTGGGCCGTTGGGGGGGGGGGGGGGGATGCCGATAATGTCTTGGAGTCGCGCACACTCATACAAAGGGTAATGGGAGGGAGAAAAAAGGGGGAATTAAACACTATCTTACACAAAATATATAACGGCAAAAGAGCGTAAAAATGTCCGGGTCTAACGGTGGGTGAGCGGCGGACTCGAGCCGATTTGGCGAAGGACTTGTGACGTACCACGTCACAAAGTATATTTACAAAAAAAGAATGTTACTTTTCAGGCGGCATCATATGCAGCTCATGCTATTTGATACGACTTTAAGCTCATGTATCTTAGAGTCCATGTGGGGAAAAAAATTATGAAAACCTCTAAAAAAAAAGCTTCATTCATTGCTTTAAAACACTTGTGATTTTTAGTTCCAAAAGTAGAATAGTCGCTGACGTATTCCGTTATAATCCCGTTCTCTATCGACTCGGTTATGAAGTGAGGAGCGCTTCGAAACTCACCAAGCGGCAACGCAGGCCTCGATCTTCAGATTGTACTCGAGGTTGATGAGACCGCAATTCGTCAGATTGGAGCGCGGCAACGGTGTTATTTCGTACCTCTGCTTGTAATCCACGTAGCCGCCGGTCTCGACGGGCCCTTTGCTGGCTTCCCCCACGACGATTTTGTCTCTCTTCGTGTTGGAGCGCGGAGTCGTTGCTCGAAATGTAACGATTTTTCGCAGCACGAGCTTTATCGTACCGACGATCACGTTCGACTGGTTGTCGATGGTTACTCTTATCGGCATCACCTGACCCGGTACGTATCCGCGCACCGGCAGAGTAACGTTGACCTTCAGCGGCTGCGAACGGCAACACAGACAGCAAAAAGCTTTCGTCATGTTGATAATATCTGATGTAGAAATAATCTGTGCCCAAAGCTTCCTCATAGAGGAAGCTTTGTTTTGGTGGAAAAGAAAATTCCAGATTTTAATGAAATCATGTTCAGAATGTTCCAAAACATCGAAAAATTACATTTACAAAAAAAGTCTGGATGTCTGGATGTCTGGATGTGCGTGCGTGCGTGCGTGCGTGCGTGCGTGCGTGCGTGCGTGCGTGCGTGCGTGCGTGCGTGCGTGCGTGCGTGCGTGCGTGCGTGCGTGCGTGTGTGCGTCCGTGCGTGTGTGTGTGTGTGTGGGTGCGTGTGTGTGTGTGCTCAAATTTTGCACACAGCATGTGTGCACAAATTTCACACATGCGAAATTTCGTCCAAAAATATTCAGTTGTTTTTTTTGTACGTCATTTTTAATTTCTTCGAAACTGTCTGTGCGCACTCTAGCGCCCACCATTTTTTAGCCATCGGGATAACAACACGTACACAGATGGAATATGATCACCCGATGATTCCATTAAAATTTCACGGAAATCGGTCGAACCGTTTAAACTTTATACCATTTAGAACTTTTTGAATTTCATGCAATTTTTTTTTTTTTTTTTTTTGAGACGCATTTTTCCGTATTAAATATTCATCTGTGAATAAAAAAGTGTCAAATTCGTGATCAGCGTGGGAAAACACATGGAATTACAGTCCCGGAGTGACAACTAGCGAAAAAGTTTATCGGGCATTTTTATAGCTAAAATTTCAAAAATGAGTGACTGGGTATTTTTAACCAGCGATTTCTTTGCTTTCCGATGGTATCGCGGAAAAACCCACGTACCTATTGTGACCTACAACAAGACATACATAAGACGATCGATATGATGGGGTTGACAAAGGTAGATAAAGAGATATTACTTGGATTTCTTGAGCGAAAATTGAAAGTGCAAAAAAAACAAATTCAGGAGTGCATACTTCCATATATTTTTTCGCGCCAAACGCAGATCCGAGAAAGTATATTTACGCGCTGAAGCTGAATCGGCCAGCCGTTTTGCATGAAAGTTTAACAAGACGTTGATGTTAAAAAACGTTGAAAATTTGAATTTTCATAGCGATTCCTCATAAAGTTGAAAATTGAAATTTTCATATCGCTTTCTCATAAAAGTCGGAAATTGAAATTGTCATATTGTTTTCTCATGATGTTCCTTTATTCGCGAAGCTTCCTCTATGAGGAAGCCAAAAATACAGAAAATGCTTTCTCATAGAAGAAGCTTCGCGAATAAAGGATCATGAGAAAACGATATGACAATTTCAATTTAGAACTTTTATGAGAAAGCGATATGAAAATTTCAATTTTCAACTTTTTTTTCTTTTGTCTGTACTTGATTCTTATACAGTTGCATTCTTGTGGCTCGCAACTGATTTTCTTTATCTTTCTGTTTCAAATGCAGTTATGCACTACATTTTTCTTTATAGAATACCGCGTAGTTAAGAAAATGTCCTCGGTTAGAGACTATACTGGCGGATACGCTAATTGAATTGTCGATGTGTGAAGTCTGATAAACTTTTATACAGCGGGTTGTCGATTCGTAGATGAAGTAATAGCTACTGCGTCGGTTTTAGCAATAATTCAGATGTGTACATAAAAACATAGAATTGGTGGCACAATTATTTTTTAATGGTAAAAGAAAATAAAATACCTTTTTTTGTCTGAAACCGTCTGAGGCCGTCCCGTAATTTTATAAGGGTACCGACGGCCTAATTCAATAAGGTGGTATGATGTATTGAAATCCCATCCTTATACGCTCTTCTGGCATCAGACCATCGTTATGATTTTCTTTTCTTATACAGAAATTAACCATTAAGATTTTCATGATATCCAACCTTGAAGTATTAAGCTCCCGCGCAAAAAAGGTATTAAAAAAATATAAAAAATGGATGTGTTAAAAGTGTGCCGTATTGGACTGAATAATTCTCAAATTATACTTCTATCGCTATCTATAGCTATCTTATTAGATATAGCTTCTATAGCTATCACTAATCTATCGCTGAAAAGTATTAAGTATGAATCTGACATACTTTTTTAATACTTTTTTTACGCGGACTATTATAAATTTTATTAAATTAATATGCTTACTTCAACGATTTTTGGGACGGAAACTACGATTGTATTTTCCTGTTCCTCCACGGCAGTTTTCCGAAGCGTGTGAGAGAGTGAGGTCGGACTGTCACTTTACCACATCCTATTCTCCTTCGCTTCTGCGCAACAGGTAATCCCTCATGAAAATGAACCATTGGCCACCATTAACAAAAAAAAACCATTGGGGTGATTGGAATATGTCCAATGGTAAATTGGCGCACTATTCGGGCAACCATTCAATTACTCAATGGTAACCATTCAATTTCCCAATGGTAACCATTCAACTTCCTAATGGTAACCATATAATTTCTTAATGGTCACCATTGGATATTACTTTAAAGCAAATAGTAAGAAAAAGAAATAATCCCGATTTTATTCTTGCATTAGAGTGTTTCTGCATTGTTACTATTGTTTATGAGTCAAACCTCGATTTAATAATGTTTGGAAACACTTTCGACTGATGTTGTGATCGAAACAACGACCTTCGTCTTATCAGACAATAGCTCTACCACTGTGCTGCCGAACAATTTTCTATTTTTCGGACATGGATGACATGAAAGTTGATTTGGTATTTTAATAGCTGAGTCTCCTCTAACATATCATAATGCATAGTAATTTTTTATTCGCGGGTATTTACAATCGTAGGAAATGCCAGAAAATCGAAGAAATTTCTAAAGCGTTCGTTGATCGGTGCAAAAATCGTTTTAATTTTGATGAAAAAACGTTCACAAGAGCTGTCAGATTCTGTTTGTCGTTCTGAGTTCCACGAAATGTAATGTTTGCTGTAACCTCAACCAATGGCCTCGAAATACATAGATATATCTGTAAGGGTTGGGACAAGCACGTAAATACTTATAGAGAGTTTAATATTTTACGTTGTTTCGAGCAATTTTTCTCCGAAATATAGAACCCCTATAGAACCCTTGGCAAAGAATACAACTTGGGACCTTAGAGCCGAGAAGCATAGATGGAAATTAATCCGTTTATTAATGTTCAATTTGTCAAAAGTAAAGACCGAAATAGCAAATAGTGATCAATCCTTGTGCCCCGAATAGTTACAACTAGTCAGTGGCAATTTTCCAAACATTTAGAATTAGTCAATGGTAATGTCTC
Organism: Stenichneumon culpator; assembly: GCA_964017025.1. Taxonomy (NCBI): domain Eukaryota; kingdom Metazoa; phylum Arthropoda; class Insecta; order Hymenoptera; family Ichneumonidae; genus Stenichneumon; species Stenichneumon culpator. The sequence goes on along the minus strand of OZ024773.1, from coordinate 1,678,867 downwards.
CAGTGGTTACCATTCATCAATGATCAAAGGACGAATAGTAATCATTAAAAGTATTGATGGTTCAGCATCCATACCATGCGGAGCGAATGGTTCCCACTAATGCACCATTCAGATTGTATGGTAACCATTGTACGACCAATAGTTTATTTTCATGAGGGATGTTATGTCGGGTGTAAAAATGTTTATTATTAAAACTTTTCTCAATTCTTGCTTACAAATTCTGGTGATCACCGGCTGGTTGCAAGCAGTAGAACAGGACCCAATGAAAGCGTTTTGCACTTACTACCGGCAAAAAGTAACGGGCGGCAATATCGACATTTAGTAGCGCCTCTACGCTCAGCGAACGCAGTGGCGACAGTAGGAAATTGCGGAGGTACCCCGCAAAAAATTCGAAATTATTATTAAAGTGTCGTGTAGATTTTCGGTTTTATACATGTCCGGTTGCGTAAATATCCGGTTTTGGAGATGTCCGTGGGGCTAGCTCAGTTTTCAGCTGTCGTGAGACGGTTTTATTATTATCTTGATTACCTATTTTGGTGTTTAATATTGTATTGGTTAATATTATACATTATTTATAACAAAAATAAATGAAAACAATTCAAGTCGTTGATCGTCATGGGCATGGATAACCTTCATATGAAAATCCATAAGAATCCTTTATATCATTGCTCGTGTGAAAGTGACTTTTTGCCATTAACTTTTTATTTATTCTTAAAGACACTGAAATTTGGGTTTAAACGGCGGGAAAAAGTGAAAATAGCAATGTGAAATGAGTGTTTGACGAAAAGCTGATAACTCAATAATGAGACATCGCAGTGCAACATTTTTTTGTACATTTATTATATTTGTATATATCTTGTGTAATATAACATTTATTGCTGTCGTTTCCATCGGCAGGAGCAAATATCTCATATGGAAACCACGCTCTGCCCGCAAAAGATGAATTTTTGTTTTGAATGTATCTAAACTGAAGAATAAATCTTTTCATGGCGCAGTTTGGATACTGTCTGAGAAATCTTTCCCCTCTCTTTGGGAACGATGCAAACAAATTATGTACACAGTAAAAAATATTTTCGGATATGAATATAGGGAAGATTCGTAAAAATAATTTGATTAAATAAGTGACAAGCCGTTTGTTACTTTAACGAATTTATTGTCAATCTGGTAGATTCACAAAGGACTTTGTTCTATTCCAAAATCGCGTTCGCCTTCACTTTCCACGCACTTTCAACATAGAATATTTGTTATTTTTGCAAATAAAAATTGTAGGAGTAACAAAAAAAAAATTGAGTATTTACAGTAACATTCATTATTAATTATCAAAGAGTAATGAAATCCAAGAATATAAACCGTGTTGAATTAGCAGAGTCGACGCGTGCCTACACATATAGAATCGCTTAACGACTATAACCCAGTATCAGGGCATTCTCGCGTGAATGTCTAATTAATTAACAGCCCTAATCGACGGCAGGTGGTCACGGGGATGTGACTTGAGGCGTGAAAGGGTTTCTTGCTCTCCGTCGCACGGAGCGTAGCAATTATGTGCTGCGGTCTTAATTGGTCTCGCCTGGGGAAAATACGGAGACCGTGTACTAGATGGTTGGGGCTGCCTGCTTGCCTGCCTGGGGACGAACATCACGCACGAGTCACCTCGTACAAATTGGCTAGCACGGTGTGCCCTCAACTCGAATAATAATTCAAGTCCCCACTCATAATCTGCAACAAGAACTACAAAAGAGCGAGAGACTAGGATTATCTACTTCGAAATTTTAGTCCCGTCTTCAAACACACTAGTGCCGTTGAAGTTTGCTTCATTCTCAAGTATTCCTGATTTACCATATTTCCTAAATCATGGCATATTATCGAAAATGTGGGTTCGATATACTTCGGTCTTGAGACTTTTATCTCAAGACCGAAGTTTCCAGATCGTTGGATGTGAATTTTGGACGAGGCGGTCAAAATGGTTATAGTACGCTTCGGTACTATTATTTATACGTGCTTCAGCATCTAAGATAGTACGGTTCACGTTCAAGACTTTCGGGAGAACTAGCGGTGAAATCCGACGCACTTGTAACGACGCTGCTGCTCCATCCTTGACGATTCGTCTACACGTACGAATTACGAAGTTCCGTCAAAATATTTCAGCAAGGAGCTTCCTGTACATGGATAAATCTTTTTTAAGAACGACGCTTCCGTTTTGACGCAAATTATACTGCAGAAGCAATTTAATTTTTTATTTTTGCTTCCTCATGGAGAAAGCTACCCTAGCAAGTCAAGCGACCGTCGTTAACGACTGTCAAAAGACCCAAAAAACGACGGTCGTTCTGTGACATTTTTCGTCCAGAATAACGACCAAAAAAAGACCAATTGTGAGGTTGAGCATGGGTTGTTTTTCCATCAATGACCGCAAAAATGACCACAAAAATGACCACCGATGCAAGAATCGGTCGTTTTTGCGGTCATTTTTGCGGTCATTGATAAGAAGACGACCCATACTTAATTCAACAATTGGTATTTTTTTTGGTCGTTATTCCGGTCGAAAAATGTCACCAAACGACCGGTCGTTTTTTTGGGTCTTTCGATGGTCGCTTGAGTTGCTAGGGTACATGCCAATTATGTAAGTATCTGTTAGGATTGTTTTCCTGGTAATAAACGAAGGTCGAGTTTAAACTTAAATATATCTTATTTAGTAAGAATTTAAACTGGAAGCAATGTTTCGTGAGACCAGAAAGTATGTTCATATATCACAAAACGCGGGAAACAGCAAACTTGGCCGCCTTCTCCATGTTTTCGTGAAAACAAAATCGTAATATTAATATCAAAGTTCTTAAAATGTCTAAAACGTCCAGAAATGCGATTTTTATCTGGCGTCTTGATATGTGCGTGTGCGTGTGAGTGTGCGTGTGCGTGTGCGTGTGCGTGTGCGTGTGCGTGTGCGTGTGCGTGTGCGTGTGCGTGTGCGTGTGCGTGTGCGTGTGCGTGTGCGTGTGCGTGTGCGTGTGCGTGTGCGTGTGCGTGTGCGTGTGCGTGCGCGTGTGCGTGTGCGTGTGCGTGTGCGTGCGCGTGTGCGTGCGCGTGTGCGTGCGCGTGCGCGTGTGCGTGCGCGTGCGCGTGCGCGTGCGCGTATGCGTGCGCGTGTGCGTGTGCGCGCTCGAAACCGGAAGTCACGTATCCCGTAGGGGTTTAAAACAAAATGTGAAAAATGTAAGGGTAGCCTGTCCAGTGCCGGACAATTTTTTTTCGTATGCGTTATAATTCGAAAATTTTTGTCAAATTCAAATTAATTATTGGTGTTTTAGGGTTAACAGTATGTTATTTATCGAAAATCCTCGGTATCGTCACCGGATACATTACCGGTTATTTCAGTAACAAACAGAATTTCAGACACCGTTAAATTCACGACACTAGAAGCGACCTGTGATTGGCTCTCGTATTTTTCTACTATCCAATCACATCCTTTTACACATCGACTAACGCACGCAAACGACGCATGCGCTACCAAAAATGGTGTTTTTTTTATTAAAAATGTTTTTTTCCGTCAGTGCCCCATTTTGTCCCATTTCAGGAGAACAGGGGAATAGACAGCCAGACATAGGAATAGACTCAGACAGCCAGAGAGCCCTGCCTGACTGCCCCATTCTCACCCAACCCCGACTTGCCTCCCACGATTTGAGGAGATCCCATTTTGCCACACTGATGCATTGCGATTTTTTTTTGCCCCACTTTGCCTCATCGATGCATCCTGGTTTTTTCGCCTCGTTTTGCCCCACCGATGCATCCCGATTTTTTTACACATTTTGTCCCATCGATACATCCCCATTTTTTGCCCCGTTATGCCCCACCGCCCTATTTGGCTCTGCTCTTCTATAGTATTTTGTGTTTTGTATTTTGAGTATTTTCGAGTATTTTGCCCAGCTACGATCTGTAGGCTGCTCGGTCGGTCACAGGTAAATAAGCGCTCGGGAGCAGATGAGTGCTCAAACTGCATGAGCCCTCGTTCTCTGGCTTGAGCAGGTTCGAGCCATGAATGCGTTGTTCGAGCACGCTCGAACTCGCCCATGCACATCGTTAAAGACTGGAGCCGCCCAATATGCCTCTCGTGCCCCAGGGGCGCCGGGGGGCTTGTCATAACTAACCTATGTTGTCGTAAAGCCATAAGTATAAATGAACAAATAAATAATAAAAGTATAAACAATTTGCTATAAGGTAAAGAACCAGCACTTGATCAAATTATCCGAGAAAATATGACTTGGATTGCGCGAACTTTCGAAAACTTTTCAATGTTTTGCTTCGTCATAGAGAAAGCTTTGTTATGATGAAAAAAAAAGTTGGAAATTGAAATTGTCATATCGTTCCCTCATGATGTTCCTTTATTCGCGAAGCTTCTTCTATGAGAAGGCATTTTTTGTATTTTTGGCTTCCTCATAGAGGAAGCTTCGCGAATAAAGGAACATCATAAGAAAACGATATAACAATTTCAATTTCCAACTTTTATGAGAAAGCGATATGAAAATTCCAATTTTCAACTTTTTTCAACATCAACGTCTTGTTAAACTTTCATGCAAAACGGCTGTCCGATTCAGGTTCAACGCGTAAAAATACTCCATCGTCACGCTTGACTTTCCCGGATCTGCGTTTGTCGCGAAAAAATGCAAGGAAGTATGCGCTCCTGGACTTGTTTTTTTTTTTTTTTTTGCACTTTCGACTTTAACTCAAGAAATCCAAGTGAAACGATATGATAATTTCAATTTCCAACTTTTATGACAAAGCGACATGAAAATTTTTATTTTCAACTTTATGAGGAAGCGTTATGAAAATTCCAATTTCCAACTTTTTTCAACTCCAAGGTCTTGTTAAACTTTCATGCAAAACGGCTGCCCGATTCAGGTTCAGCGTGTATAAGAATGTGAACATGAAGTATAGTTGTAGCTTTGAAGATTCGCAGGCTCATGATTATACATTTTCGATTAAAAAATTGTCTATCCAAAAAAATTTTCGTTATTCGTATCGTCAGCACTACGTATTTTTTTACTGATCATGAAACTGCCACTTATTCTGCTTCCATATCAAGAATTGAAACATCAAGAATTGCATCTGTGCAAACTACCTAAAAAAAACGTCGCTCTTCACTTTGTCGGATCTGTGCTCGGTGCGAAAAAATACATGAAATTATGCGCTCCCGATTTTTTTGCACTACATTTTTACAGAAGAAATCCAAATGATATCTCTTTATATAGTTTTTTCTTTGTGTTCGAGTCCCACATGACCCCTTCGGATATTCCACATTGCAAGAGACTATACTATTATGTTGTGAGAAGCTCAGAGCTTTTGCGCTTAATGAATGATCAGGAGCATGATATTTATGTAAGAATGATATATGAGTGTGATATATATATATTGCGGTGCAATAACATGGAAATTATATTAAAAAAAAAAACGGAAAAACTGTAATGTTCTAATGTAAACATGGCATGTAAAACATTTTTGTAACCCCCCTTGCTGTAAGAGCCGAAATGTATGCTCTTTCTATAAGCAATAAACTATATTATTATTATTATATAGTTTTTTCAAACCCGTTATTTCGTAACCCATTCATCTTATGTATGTCTTGCCGTAGAATATGACAGGCACCTGAGATTTCCTACCTTTCCACAGAGAAGCGAAGAAAACTTCTTTTTTTTAATACGCAAAATCGCTCATTTTTGCAATATTAATTATCAAAGTCCTCGGAAAAGTTTTTCTGTGGTCGTCGTTCAGGGACCATATTTAATCTCTTTTTTCACACTGATCACGAATCTACCAGTTATTTAGCTTCTTCCTTAATATTTAAAACGAAAACAGGCATCTGTTGTGAGGTACGATTCTTTTTCATGTTGTAAAATTTAAACGGTTGGATCGATTCTTGCCAAATTTAATAGGAAACATAGGTCCATAATAATTAATTCATGTCGAATTTTTTAGGCACATATCTCAAAAATTTTAAGAGCTAGAGTGCAATTCATATTTTTTTTAAATTTGAAAATTTCACAAACCGAGACCCCTCTACCGATTCTTACTAAATTCAATAGCGACTATTTATTAATAATATCCTACTTCTGTAGAAAATTTCAACCCGAAAACTCAAAATTTACGAACGCTAGAGTGCGAACACACTTTTTCCAAAAAATTAAAAATCTTATAAAATCTGAACGGATTTCAGATTTTATACAAACAGAGGCACCTAACTGCTGTACTTGTGGGCCAAATTTCAACCCGATTGATAATAAAAATTTCATTAATGATATAAAAATATCAACTTTCAACTTTCAACTTTCAACTTTCAACTTTCAACTTTCAACTTTCAACTTTCAACTTTCAACTTTCAACTTTCAACTTTCAACTTTCAACTTTCAACCTTCAACCTTCAACCTTCAACCTTCAACCTTCAACCTTCAATCTTCAACCTTCAACCTTCAACCTTCAACCTTCAACCTTCAACCTTCAACCTTCAACCTTCAACCTTCAACCTTCAACCTTCAACTTTCAACTTTCAACTTTCAACTTTCAACTTTTATGAGGAAGCGATATGAGAATTTCAATTTTCAGCTTTCTTAGTTTCGCCAGGCACTTTTTTAGCTCCGCAATTTCTATCGGTCTGTCTAGGAAAGGGTGGGTTGTTTCGATGATTTGTGACATTGTAGCAGCGACCCCATAACCACAATTAGTGACATAATAATTTTCCCATTCAGTTATTGATATCGGGCATTTTTGGTAGACCCGCTTTTTAAATTTATTTATGTTTTTCGAGAATTCTTGTGAGTTATTAACATTTGAAAGAGCCTTAGTTTGTCCTCCATGGTATGCCCTTTTCTTGTGTTTTACTGTATCACTTTTTTGCGTTTAAGTATAAGTTTAATAGGTCGCGATCCTGAAAGTTTTTGATTTTAGCACTTTTATACGCCTCTTTTACCGCCTTCCTTTTATTATTATAAACATCGTCTATCCATGGTTTTCCATTTGTTTCATTAAATTGTCCCAGTACCAGGGTTTGCAGACAGGGCCGCTGCTGTTTATAACCGACTCCAGATTTGAGTTTGCTTTATCTATATCTTCGATAGTACTACCTAAAGATCTTGATGAACTAATGAGCTCTGCGTATTTTTCTCTATCGGCCTGTGACCAGTTACATGTTTCATGGTAGACCCTGTCTATTTTTGCTACTCGTGAATTTGTAGCTTTCATTTCTAGGTTTGTTTCTACTATTAGGCAAGTTAGGTGGTTTGATTTCTCGTCGTGGTGGATAATTCTATTGTTTCTTATTATTATGTCTAAACCCGGATTATTTACCCACGCGAGGTCTATGGTGCTAGTACCCATTGGACTAATAAATGAATATTGAGCAGGGGTGTCGCTGATTGTTCTCCCATTTAATACAATCAAGCCGTCTGCTTCCATTGATTCTACCAGTAATTTTCCTCTACAGTTAGTTTTTTTTATCTAGGCTTGATCGCTTTCCTTCTAGACTTGTGCCATCAACTACACCACGTCAACATTATTTAATTCTCCTGTTGTCGCGTTAAAATCACCTCCGATAATGATTGGCACGTCCGGATTTTCTCTTGAGATTTCTTGTACCAACTCTTCTAGCATACCTATTGTTATTTCCGCGTCTAAGTTCGGTCTCAGATAGGCTACCCCGATTATAATATCCCGATTTTGTATATTTACTTTTGCAAAAATCCACATGCTGCTTTTTTCAATATATTTACGGTTTTGATATCTTTACGGATGGCCAGGGGTAGGCCACTGCTTCCTCTTCCCATGTGATCGCTGACAGCCGGCCTTTGAATGGACTTGAAGTGTTCTAGGAATTTTGGTCCGTTAGTCATCTAGTATTCCTGCCAAGTTTCCGAGATCCCGATAACTGCGCAGGACTTTAGGACGTTAATTTGTTCTTTTTCTGCTAAAAGCAGGTTGTTGTAGCCCGTGATGTTCCAAAATAGTATATTGTGCAACAAGGGTCGCAATCGCCAATTCGACCCTCGTTACACACCATACTTTTTATCACAAGTGCATGAATCTGCGGCACTTGGAATGGCAGTCGCGCAAGACGTATACTGAAAAGTGAGGCTATGTCTCCAACGACGAAACTAAACTCCCAAGGGACGAAAGTGAACGAAATGCGAACTGCGCATGCGCGACTCTATGCAAAGTAAACTCCCAAGGGACGAAAGTGAACGAAATGCGAACTGCGCATGCGCGACTCTGTAATTTGCGCGAGTGGCATGCAATGGGCCACTTTCGGCTCGCAAGACTGCCATGTAAAGTGCCGCCATGTATCTTATCGTGGTTGGTGAGATTTCTTCCTCGTGTCGACTCTGCTGATTTTTCCTCGGATACTTGGCTTCTAGTTAGCTCGGGTGTTGGTGGCTGGCTCGCTATGTGCTGGGCCGGCGTTGCTTCGAAGTAAGTACTTGTCTAGCGTTCCAAACTGTTCCTTTAGTTTTTTGTTCGACTCTTCCACCAAAATTTGTGGGGCAACGTCCGTCGGCTCTCTAGGCACGGGGAGATCTTCTTTCCACGTGTCTGGGAGGTCCGTCTCTCCCGCCCACGTTTTTTTGTCGATTTTGGTGTTTTTAAATGCGCTACTGCCTTCTCGTAGGCATACATTTTTGAGTCAGGGAGGATGCTCCCATTTACTATATGCGTTGTGCAACTTTGCATACGAAGTTCTTTTTGGAGCAGTATGAGCATCTTACGTTTTTATTGCGTTTATTTGTCGAGGTCGTTTGAAATATACACCTTTGTTCCCTTCAGACGATGAGTGTTTTTCAGGACCTCTTGCTTTTCACGATAGGTGGTCATGGCCATAACTACCGGTGTTGAACTTCCTTCTCCTGTTTTTCTTATTTTTCTTGTGTAGTTAATGTCGATGTCTTCCCATGAGACTTGTGGTTTGTCGCGGATTAATGTTTGGCCGGTAGCTTCGACTTGCGGAATTGGTCCTTTTGTGTCCAATCCCGCAATTATAATATCTTATTTCTTCGTATGGGACTCGTTAATCTTTTTTTTTCTTTCCAGTTGTTGCTTCATGTCCATACATTCGTCCTGGACCTCTCGGTTTTGGCTTGAGCATTTTTGTATTTCGGTTTTAAGCGGGCCGACTTCCTCCTTTAATGCGTCCTTGATTTTAATCGATAAATCAATTGAAAGTTCTTTCAGTATATCGCCTTTCCAGCCGCTTAGTATCTTCGCAAATTCTGTGACAGTAATTCTTGCCACGGTGTCATTATTTTCGTTTCGCGAAATGCCTTTAGCGAGTGGCTGGACGGTGCTGCCTACTCTGCTCGAAAGTGACGTCAGGGATAACGGCGAACTCAAGCACGTAAAGGCCGGCGACCCCAGGCTCACCTGTCACACTTAGCGCGCGGAGCCCACTCAATTTTTGCATTTGAGATTTTCGTTCTTCCACTAGGAACTTTCACTGGATTTTTGGACCCATGGATGACCCTTGGGCTGATAATTCTTTCTGTTTCGCCGTAGACCGATTTTGCACTCGTTTTCCCGTGTTATTTCCGTGGTTTTGCGGCGCAATCTAACGTACGACGTTTTCGATTGCGCTACCGTCGCGTCCTCATTATAATTTAATGAATACTCTGAACAATAATCTCGACAAATAATGAGACTCCTCGAGGGCTGGCTTGTCTGTTATCGATATGGATCAGAGAGTGTCTCTCTCTTCGTCGATCTACCCCCGTCAGCTAATAACATGTCTTGTGGAATACCCTGCTATCTAGCGACATTGGCCTATCGGGTTTGACAATTCGACTCGCGCGAGACACGCACTCGTTGGCTTTGGTCAATTACTTGAGTCGAGCGTAACAATAAGATTCTGGGTATACGCTTGCCTCTACCTAAGTTCTCGCGAGTGAAATTTGATAACCTGCGGGTCGAACTGAAGCGTGCGAGGAGTCAATATGAGCGCAGACGGCGACAGAAATGAGTAATTTTATTTTCCTATCACGACCTATATATAAATGTTCACAACGACATGGCTCCTATGAATTAACTTATTTTCAATTTCATTCTTATAGAGATTGTTATGATAAACATATTTTTTTGTTTATAATACGCGAAGAATTAATTTATTACAGAGAAATCTACGACAATTTCTTCATTCTTCAGAAAAGTGTCCACATTGATAAAAAAAAATTATCGTATTAACCAAATTCGCGGTCACATACGTTCAAAGCTGTTATTTGGTTGGTACAACTAAATCATTCTTTTGTTGAACGATTATTCGCTGCAGTCGATTCAAATTAAATTTTTTATTGTACTAACTAAATAACACCTTTGAACGCGGGTGAACGCACCTTATTTAATCCAGTTTTTTTTTTTTTCTCAGCGCACATACATTGATGGCATTTAAAAAAGATTCATCGATGTTCGATTGCGAAACGGCTACATTAGCGCCAGAATTTTCTTTACAGTAGAGTAGCTTTATCACATTCAAATAAACTTTTACTGGGGATCTATCAGAATCTGTTGCAGATATAAACTCAAAGGAAGATAATTATAATCGACCCTAAAGAGTATTACATGTTAGTATGTTGACCATCGGTCACAAAAGTCTACTGATGTTGGTAAATGAAGCTAAAGAAGCGTACTGCAGATAGTCCGACGGGACATTCTTCTCGAACGTAAACGTGTAAACAATCTTGAACGCCAAGCGACACTCGATCGAAATTGACTTGACTACCGGAGGAGAGGACTGTTTGAGCGGAGAACGTCTGCCAAGTCCGTCTCTGTCGAGTGAAGAGGTTGGTTCATCCTTACAATACCCATAGAGTAGGGTACAACAATAGCCCTATAAGAGATGTAATTTTAGTCATATATGACATCGGTGCTCATCCAGACTCATTCACTCACAAAAACCATTATGATCCACAGTATAATAATATCAGCAAGCGTACAGCAAGTGAAGCCGTCACGGGATGGAAATGTATAAACATATATCTTCCTATATTATAAAAAAGTTTCGTCACCGCCGCCGTGTACAAGCTGCGAGGGGTGTGGGGAGAGGTGACTTAAACCGTTATTATCGTAAGTCCCCTTAAACGACTTACGCACTTGCAATTCTAAGATCCAATTAATGGACTGCAGGCATTTAGAATAATAAGGGCTCAAGTCAATAAAGGGGGGCCTCCTGCCCAGGTCCTGAGTATTCTAAGTCCCGTTGGGCTTTTGCACAGGCTTGGATTACTTTAAGTCATGCTGAAACCTTTATGTACGCGCGCCGGCGCGCACCCGAAACCCTTGTATGAGGTATTATGTAGCAAATTGAACGCTCAAAGACCCGACCATTTCTGATATATTTACAACTTCGCTATCATGTTGTACTTGATAAAAGAGGTATACGTGATTTAAAAAAAAAATTAGCCCTCACCTTATTTGAAATACGAAAAAGTTTCTAAAAAGCTCTATTTTTTTCCTTTGGCTGTACATAACTTCAAAAATTATGTGACTTATAAAAAAAGGTGTAGGACATAAAAGTTATTCTTAATGAACTTTAAAAATAAATTTGTACAATCTTTGTACAAATTTGTTTTGCGTGAGATATCGTCGAAAATAGACAAAATTAATTTTATTGTCAATTATGTCGCTTTGGAGAACGCTGGATTTTTCACAGAATATTCTCTCATTGTGCATAAATGCGTACAATTGTTTCGAAATTATGTGCTATTGATCAGGTCTGACATTAGAAAAATCATTTAAATAAAAATTGTCAAATTTGATTTGATTTGATTTGGTGTGACTTGACCTGTACGGTATGATCCCGACAATTTGCCCGAATCTTCGGGTTGGTACAAACAGGGATAATAGGAGTAAGAGGCTTCAAAGCTGAACGGGTAAAGCAGAGACCATTAATCTGTTCTTCATCGTACATTTAACTTGGATCTGTGTGATCAGTTGTGATCCCAGTTGGCCTCTAGCAAAGCACTGTACCGGCCAATGCATATTTAAAAAATGTAGAGGTTTATAAATCTCTGAGTAATGCTGCTGTGCAACGGGCCGCTTCTCCCACGGACGCTTCACCTATGACACGAGAATTTAGGTAGGGATTATATGGTACCATAGGAATCATATGGTCATTTACAATAGGAATTTTTTCAATAAATATGAATATTTTTATGCTAATCATGCATAGATATAGCTTCGAACATAATTTTGAATGATTGTCATCGTTGGCAACAGCGAAACGTAACAAGAATTATACTGCTTTCTTTAACGACACTGTTGTCAAAAGTCTATCTCCACTGCTGATTTGAGGATGGTCATTTCGAATGGCACCATGAGTCGCGTAACCCAATTCTATGGGCTTATAACTGGACACCCCTCGGTGAACGCCTCTTACCCCAGGCGTGGGTGGTAGAGGTGGAAATCAGATGAGGGTGCCTTCCGTGGCTCCTGCACTTAATGAACAGGTTGTTTTGATTCGTATTGCCGTGTGCCACAGGCATTGAACTTTTCGATCACCAGGTGTTTTAATCTTACAAACCCCAAGATTTAGAATTTTTCGACCAGTATTTATTTACTCTTCACTCTTTAGGTGGTCATATGCCGTTAACTAACAACGACGAAATTATTATTTGTAAACGTTGTAGGTTTAAGATTGATTTCCTAAAGAAGAGAAAAAAATAAACCAAGTCATAGGGATAATCAGCTCTGCGAGCGGTCGTATCTTTAAGATCAGGTGCCAAACACGAAGGGTCTCCGATATATCCCGCGATGTCGCTTCCATGCCTGCTCTAAAAGTTCCGTTAGCAGTGTGCAGTCCACGATCGCCAATATTCAGGAGTTTATATTCACATTTGGCCCGACCATGAAAACTTGAAGGACCTTATTAAGACCAACGTCCGACAAACTCTGCGTAAATTCTAGTAGCACATCTTCAGCCGTGATGTAGTTTAGGAATGCAGAAGTGAAGTATTGCAACATTCCTTGACACTTTTCTTTGTCCATAATCGAACAAAGGTGTTTATTTCACCGAGTTGACCCACTTTGTTAAGCGATTTGACGAATCCAAGATCATCACAGTTGTTCGATTCCTTTATGAGTATCTTATGAAATATGGAGCTAAACTGTGGCCAAGTATGTAACAAATATAATTCGTTGCATCTTTATTATCGCGAAAATTGCAGAGACCGGAAACATTATTGGAAATAGTGTGATATTTTTGGCTGCAGAACGGATTTCATTTTTTGCTTCTCCGGTATGAAGACACCATAAAATTTCAGCCCGTGTAACGTCCTCTGCATTCAAAAATGAATGAACTCCGCGCAGAATTGCGTTGCTGTTTTCCGATCCGACGTACACATGATGCCGAAACAGAAAGCGGACCCGATCGATACTTTGTGAGATGTATAGTAACTATATTAATCACTTCACTAGTAACTCGTGTGCAGCCCCGCGAAATTTCAACCTCGTGAGTCTTTTTTCTCGTATTTAGGATAGGTCGGTATTGTGTTTACTCTACGGGTCTTATAAGAGTGCGTCTATCCATAAAAACCAAAACACTTTTTATCCAAAACAGTAAAAATGGTAAGTAAAAAAGTACTTAAAATTTGTTTTCATGTTTTCGTTCAACAATATATTTATCAATACAATCTCTTGAAAGAAACGAAAAAAAATGCCATCATCCCTTAAGAAAAAAAATTGTTGGATAACCCAGGTGCGTTCACCCGCGTTCAAAGGCGTTACTTAGTTGGTACAATAACAAATTCAGTTTGAATCGAAATATTTTGAATCGATTGAAGCGAATAATTGTTCAACAAAAGAATGATTTAGTTGTATCAACCAAATAATAGCTTTGAACGTATGTGACCGTGAATTTGGTTAATCCAACAATTTTTTTTCTTAGTGTATGAGTCGTGTATATAGTATATAGTCGAGTATATAACGTGGCGTTTTCAACGCACGTTGCAATTTTCCCTCCTTCGGCGTGGCTTAGAGTTTGTCCAGCTAGCAATGCGAGACTGCGAGCGAATTTAAGAGACAAATAATAGATTTATCAGGGAAAAGCGATCGTGAATCCGATTCGTCGAGTCGACGCGACGATATTAGGTGAAATAGAATCGGTATTAATTAGTTTTGGATATTATTTTTCGAGCACACTGGAGAAGAAACCACCGGAATTGGAATCGTGGAGCGAGGGGTTTTAAACCCCCGCGATTGTAAGAAGCATCGACAGCGGGGTGGCAACCACCCCGCAGACATCGTCAAGAATCGTAGCCTGGTTGGTCGCAGTGCAACTGCGAAGAAGAGGAAGCTATCCTGTACTCCAACCTCACCGCCAGGATTCGAGAGGATTTCCCCGTCCTCAGGCATTGCTCATTATCGTCGCACTGTTCGGCGGCACCTTAGCCGATAAAATCGGTCGCGTCAAGCGATAACGTCGGAAGCACGAAGACAGCGATCATCGGTTGTCCATTCGATGGCGTTTATGAAGATTTGCGTACGAGGCGCGCGAGGCGTTCCTCGCGCGTCCCTCTCGTTTCCGAAATTCGGCCGGCGAACCGGCCGATCATGACTTGTTGTCTGGACGTTGTGTTGTATAGACGTCGTACATTTTTGTGAAATTGTAAATCGTCGAAATTTGTTGTCCGCTACTCGATTTCGCCGGGAGGATGTCCCAAAAAGATCGTCTACGTGGGAGCAGCGATAGTTTACTGGTGGGTGGTTTTTATCAGAATCGTGATAAACTCCAAAAGATGCTACGATAAATGATTATTGTCATTTTCGTTTAGAAATTAGTAGACGTGCGCGAAATATCGTAGCCCTTGGCCTTTCCTAAGTAATCCAGACGACTCGACGACGAGACGGATTTTGGAAATTAGTGGATTCATAGATTGATAGTTTCGTATCGAGTAGAAATTGTCGACTTGTCAGTATTGTTGAGTTGTCTCGCTGTTAATTTATTTAAATTAGTTTGTAATAAATCATATGCTTGAGTCTTTTTAACTTTTGCTTCCTCATAGCGGAAGCTTTGTTTCCGTAAAAAAAAAAAATCGAGATTTTAATGTCAGAGTACTTAAAATAGTCTAAAACGTCGAGAAATGTGATTTTTAGCTGGTGTCCGGATGGATGTGTGTGTGTGTGTGTGTGTGTGTGTGTGTGTGTGTGTGTGTGTGTGTGTGTGTGTGTGTGTGTGTGTGTGTGTGTGTGTGTGTGTGTGTGTGTGTGTGTGTGTGTGTGTGTGTGTGTGTGTGTGTGTGTGTGTGTGTGTGTGTGTGTGTGTGTGTGTGTGTGTGTGTGTGTGTGTGTGTGTGTGTGTGTGTGTGTGTGTGTGTGTGTGTGTGTGTGTGTGTGTGTGTGTGTGTGTGTGTGTGTGTGTGTGTGTGTGTGTGTGTGTGTGTGTGTGTGTGTGTGTGTGTGTGTGTGTGTGTGTGTGTGTGTGTGTGTGTGTGTGTGTGTGTGTGTGTGTGTGTGTGTGTGTGTGTGTGTGTGTGTGTGTGTGTGTGTGTGTGTGTGTGTGTGTGTGTGTGTGTGTGTGTGTGTGTGTGTGTGTGTGTGTGTGTGTGTGTGTGTGTGTGTGTGTGTGTGTGTGTGTGTGTGTGTGTGTGTGTGTGTGTGTGTGTGTGTGTGTGTGTGTGTGTGTGTGTGTGTGTGTGTGTGTGTGTGTGTGTGTGTGTGTGTGTGTGTGTGTGTGTGTGTGTGTGTGTGTGTGTGTGTGTGTGTGTGTGTGTGTGTGTGTGTGTGTGTGTGTGTGTGTGTGTGTGTGTGTGTGTGTGTGTGACAGACTTGCATCATTTAAAAGTACTGTAACTCCGAAACGGTTTAAGATAGCCAGTTTAAATTTGGTACACCAGTAGAGCGGTCACGTCGCTTCGTTCGGTGCTATTTTCGTAGAGATTGCAGGCCAATTGGAGATTTTACGCAATTTTGAATTTTTCAAAAATTCTCTGTGGTAGCTCTAACTTGCGTAAATTTTGAGCTATTGTCTTAAAACTGCACTCAAATATACTATTTTTATCAAAGACCTTTGGTATTAAATTTGGTCCAAATCTATCGAAGTGGTAAGATTTTATGGGATTTTGAGTTTATTTTAGTTTTTTGAAAAATTACTAAAAACCATGTAATTCGAGTAAATATGGAGGTATCGAGCTGAAATTTGATACGGGAATGGACTGACACTATACAATGATTCGTATTAAATTTGACGAAGATGGGTCGAAGCGTTTAGTTTTTATAAAATTTTGAAATTTTTCGAAAAAATGTTTATTTTACTGTCGATGAGAGTTTCTGCATCAAATGTGGTTCTACAGTAATATAATTTGGATATTAATGCAACCGACCAGTCGTGTTGCATTCAAGTTAAACACGTCGTTGATGTTGTAAAAAGCTGAAAATTGAAATTTTCATATTGCTTCCTCATCAAAGTTGTAAATTGAAATTTTCATATGGCTTTTTCACAATGTTCCATTATTCGCGAAGCTTCCTCTATGAGGAAGCCAAATGTACAGAAAATGCTTTCTCATAGAAGAAGCTTCGCGAATAATGAAACATTGTGAGAAAGCCATATGAAAATTTCAATTTACAACTTTGATGAGGAAGCAATATGAAAATTTCAATTTTCAGCTTTTTGAGACAGTGGTTCGAAATCGCTGATCGCCAAGTATTTGGTCGAGCAGAGGCACTTCACGTCCGGCGCGAAGAATAATGATTGAGTAATTTTGTTGAATCGATAAATCGCCGAAACCATTCTTGGTATTCGAATATTTTATGCAGGTTTTGGTATCCGAATTTTTGGAGTGAATTTTGTAGTCGGAGAAGTCCGAAAAGTAGAGTGGATTGTCACTGCGGTGGAAACCGCCGATTTGTAAAATATCGAGACGCGCGGGGACGCTTCACGTCTCCTGCAAATAATCGTTTTTGGTAATCGGCGACGTTTCGCGCTGCCGACAATATGTGAGATCGCCATACTGATTCTTGAGATAACTTATTGTAAATGGTATTAACATATTTATTGTGTCAAAATTGGGCATTTATTGTGATCAAGGCTTATGGTTTTGTTCAGCAGATTAAACGGTAAATAATTTAATTTGTTTGGAACAAACATTAATTTATTCTGTTCTTGTTTATAATACAAAACCATACCCCCAATTGATTTTTGTGTGTGTCGACGGTGTTATGCTTGGGAGGTCGTGTGACCCCCCGAACTACCCGTGTAAGATCTCTTTACCTGAGTCTAGTCGGTCACGGGAATCCCGACTTGATTTTTTCCGGCAACAATAGAGAAAAATTAAAAAATTGTTTTTTAATCGTCGGGCGACCATTGTGCATGCTTCTTTACCCGATCGCACCCGAGCGATCGGGAACCATAAAGGCAGCGTCACGATATCTAATATATATTTTGGAAAACTGTGGATTTGTTTGTTTGTTTGTTTGTTTGTCCCACCGCCTATTAGTAGCCAACTTCACACCCCTATTATCAGCCAACTTCACACCCCTATTATCAGCTAACTTCACACCCCTATTATCAGCTAACTTCACACCCCTATTACCAGCCAACTTCACGCCACTATTATCAGTCGACTTCACGTCCCTATTATCAGCCAATTTCACGTACCTATTATCAGCCAACTTCACATCCCTATTATGAGCCAATTTCACGTCCCTATTATTAATCTATTATTAATCATGCCCCTCGAGTGGCTAAAGTGCCGGAGTGGCTAAGGTCCCGGAGTGGCTAAGGTCCCGGAGTGGCTAAGGTCCCGGAGTGGCTAAAGTCCAGGAGTGGCTAAAATTTTTGTAGGAACACACACGTTTTTTAATTTTAATTTTGTTAGTATTGCGTTACGATTTACCGTAAAAATATTTCGCAAAATCATTAACTAACATTATCATCAGCATCATTACTTTGCAAACTACTGCAATTCTTCAATAAAAAAAAAAAAACTACAAATTATAAAATTGAACGCACTTGAACTGCGAGCGCGCGAAGCGCGCGAGCCACAACAACCTGCTAGTATATATATATTGTTACGAATATGTAGCTGACTATTCGTGGAGACACACGATATTAGTTAGGTTTGACAAGAGACGAACGAACGGACGATCGATAGAAGATCGATCGTCATGTAGAAGAGTCTTGATCGGACCTTCAGAGTAAACAGACGTTTGACAGTTCGTGTTTGAGATATTTAGCTGCCATTGTACATAATAATATCCGCCCCAAAACCTAATACGCGCGTTATTCATTCCCTTGGACGTAACAATATATATGCATATATAATGCGACGAACTCGTAAGCTGAGTAACACGGTTACCCATGTAGGTTTTGCCGGTGGAACGGGCGCGGCCGATGGTCGGGCTAGTGTTGGTGTGGCGATTGTCGAATCCTCAACGCTCGGCACATGTTCGGCCAAGTATTAACTCACCAACAATTGGCAAGTCGATTTGAGGCCAATGTTCGGCCAAGTATGTGCTCACCATTGGTTGGTTTGATAATTAGCGGCCAATGCTTGGTCCAGTATTGACTCGTCAATTGTTGGTTTGTCCATTTGAGGCCAGTATGAACTCACCAAACATTGATTTTCCGATTTTGGTGAATCGGTTGATGCATGATCTCATGAATTATTGGTGTGCCAATTTCAGGCCAACGTTCGGCTGAATATTGATTCGCCAACAGATGGTCTGTTGATGCATGATCTCATGAACCATCGGTCTACCGATTTCAGGCCAATGTTCGACCGAATATCGAGTCGCCAACCGTTGGTTTACCGGTGTGACGCCAACATTGGACCATGAATCATGGGCATACGCCGCTAGATGGCGCTAACCCAAGTTGTTTCTCGTAAGCGAAAGTGTACCCGAGCGTCAATATAAGAGCATGCGAAATGAGACCTTTTTTTAACTTTTGCAAAGTATGTATGACGTACTCGGTAGTCAATAAATGCATTGACATACCAATATACAATATGTATTGCCAATATACATTACTATTTACAATATACATTACATTACAATATAGAATACATTGACTTAGTATGATTGTTTTGAGAGTTCTCGTAGGAGAAGATATATAAAATATAATTTCTTGCAGATATGCGAAGCATAAAAAAAAAAGAATATTCCAACTTTTACAAAATAAAAAAAGAAATATCGCCTTAAAACGACATATAACTTATAGAGGGCCGACATTGACAACCAATTATCGGCCGATCCTCTTGATCGACCTTTGTGCCAATGTTGGGTGCCAATATTGGCAAATACTTATCATCCAAGGCTCCCTCGATGATTGGGCCAAGCTCGCATGCCAATGTTGGCAACATCGGTACCAAGCTTCGCCCAAGCATTGGCCACATCCGATCACCCTACATGGGCGTACGTGAGATCCTTATCCCACATTTCGGCGTAATTGATTGTAAATAGAATTAAGATTTGTTGTATAAAACATTGGATTTGTTGTGACCATGGGGTGTGGTTTTTTTCGGCCGTTTGGAAAAGTTTGGAAAAAATAATTTAACTCGATTGAAGCCAATATTAATTAATGAGACTTTTACATAATAAAACACCATAACCCCAATTAGTTTTGTGTATCGGCGGTGTTATTCTTGGGAGGTCGTGTGACCCCCTGAACTACCCGCTTAAAGTCTCATTTCCTTTCATTAGTCGGACCATAGTTGGCTTGGTTTTTCCGAGTTGACAAGAAAAACCTTGCGCCCTTCAAAATTGTTTTTATTATCCTCGGGCGACCATTGTGAACGATCCTTTTTGTAATGCAGGCAATGTAATGTTAACATTGCCTGCAGATTAGTAACGGTGATAAACAGTGTCATAAACATGTTATGTAAACGTCGCAGAGTCCAGTTATGTAATTGTAATGGAAATACGTTATACACCATTAACATTAACCGATTATCATTACAGCTGCACTAATATGATAACAAGTATGTCATGTAATGGTTAAACAACTTCGTATACATAATTGTAACTTTACAGCAACATATAACAGTTACATTACCTGCATATAAGAATTGAAGCATTACATATTACTTCCGTGATATATACTCTATGTATCATGAGAATAACATTGTTACATTACATGTAACTTCTATGGTATATTTCCATAATAAAACGTGTTCACTGGGCAACAATAGCTTTTGGTGGCTCGCGCACATCGCGCGTTCTCGGGGGGCGTCTCCAAAAGACTCAAAGTAATCAAAGCCTGGGCAGGAGGGTTGTAACGATAAAAATCGTTCTTTTGAAAGAGAAAACAAATTTTAAGTACTTGACGTACCAGTTTGTCTTCTATTTTATAGTTGAAATAGTGATACCAGATACGGCCGACCCTTTCATTTGCAAATGATTAATGTAAGTTATGAAATATCGTTATTAGATTGCGGTATATCTTTTCATTTAATAATTATTTGGTCCAATTCTTCTTTCGTTTGTGTCACTATAGTTTTTTTCTGTTCTTATTCAACTATAATATTTTATAATAGATAACGGTACTTGAAAAATGGTTGAATTTCATTGCTGTTACTTTTAGAAAGAATTTTTGGACCGTGCTCACTTTTATCTTTCTCATGCGAGCTACCAGAGCTATCTACACTGCTTTGGTCTTCCAGGGTGAAAATAGAGACGGTCACCCTTTTTGGCAAAGCATTTAATAGGGCATCAGTTGCAAGTTGTAAGGTTTAGACACCCTTCTTACTGGACACCTGTAGAAACCCATAAGGGCTACGTCACAATATACTAGTGATTGGTGTGGCTCGCGTGCCCCGCGCGCTTGCATTGGTTTTGTAAAATAGTTTTACTTTTATCCCCTGATTGTCTTTTGAAATGATTATTACACTAGGACCTCGATTTGGGCGCCCTCGATGTTTTCCGCAATCCCGACCACGGAGCAAATATCGATCGATGCGGCCCGTGGAGGGGAAGCTATAAGGCGATCCAGACAGTGCCGTAAGACAAAACGATAGTTTTCGGGCGCTTCATTCGGGCGAACAACATAACCTCCAACCAAAGGCGATAACGAAATACCGCGACGATGCCGGCAAAATGTCGACTGACAAAGTATGATCGATTAAGAATTAACGATCAATTGAATGACGGAAAATGTGATATTTATTGATAGAAAAGCGATTAAAAAAAAGTTATATTCATAAATATTTATAAATATTATATTTATAAATATAAAAAAGTTATATTTGTTCGTAGAATCCGTTCTTCAAATAAAGATTATACAAGTATATTAAAAACCGCTTCGAAGTATGTTAAACTTCATGTGTTTCTATGTATGTGTTTCTATGTCATGTAGGCCCCTCGGCCCACGGTACGTGACATGGCACTGGTCGCGACTCTGAGAGCTGCGCACAGTCAGCATGGGCGGGGCATGCGCAACCTCAACATCGGCAGGTGCAATGCGGAGCCGGTCCCGCCGCTGTGTCGGAGATCGAGGTCCTAGTGTACCACAATTCGTCCTCCCATATGTCACTGTAATAGAAATTGAAAACGCCATAGTCATTATTTGGTGAGATATATCCCTATCGTTATCTCCCCTTTCTCTATCAGTGACTGCCTTGTCCCTATAAGTGATCCTCCCCGATCCTCTCAGTGACCCTCCCCGTCCCTATCAGTGACTCTCCCGTTCCTATTATCCTAGACGGCGGAGAGATCGTTTTCACAAATATATATACTAGCATCCATCCAAATGCATGAATGTCATGAATTAAGTGCTTGCAAGCGATCGGTGTGCTAACATTGTACGAAGCAATCGTAGCTGTGTGCCCCACCGAATAACTAGCAAAATTTCGATCATTTCTGGTCGGTCTTCCAGGGTCGCGTCCGGGACACCGGCATCGTTTGTCATCCGGCTTGCTCTTAAGACCCTCCGTATTTTGAATACAAAAAAAGCACCGGGTATTGTCGTGCTTCACAAAAGCTATACAAAGGAGGACGTGTGAATCAGCAGCAATGGACATAATGCAAAAGCCCGGACGAGTTTCATGGGTGAAGGGGGGCAGAGAGCGAGTTTGAAGACGAGGGCGAGGGTGCCTCTGCGTCGGACTGCTCTAGCACTACAGTGTACCCCCGTAACCTCTACGTTGCAGCCAGTCTACGGCCACACTACCAGTATCAAATCGTAGGAAACCTTAAGCCCGCTTGTAACTCAAACAAGCCTGGACGAATAATTTTTAGGTATATGAAATTTAGCCTTTAACAACATTACATACATTCAAACCCTTACTTTGTGTTTGAAGAAAATAAAACAATGGGTTGGTGTTATTCTTTAATATCTATTTATATATTTAAAAAAATCTATATGGGACATGAAATTCGCATTCTACGCGCAACGAACAGAGGGTTAACATAGTAATTAAATGACGATGTAATGGATCTCATTTGACAGTAATTCCGCCGCGTTTGGAAATTCAAATGATCCCATTGCTCAAGAATGCATCTCCTTGTATCGTAAAAATCATGACGTCGGCTTTGTAATTTTATTACAGATATACATCGCCCTCATAATGCATTCTGAAGTAGAAAAATGTATTATAAGCACTTAGATTGCACAGATATCCCACGTCGACGAGTATATTGTACATTTGTTCGTAATCAAAGTTATTAAATTTCGATCAGGAGAGTACATTATTTATTATAGTTCACTTACATTTGAATCTTTTTTTCATGTACCTCTACGTAGATTCTTGGGACCGCGTGACAGTGACAGTATCCACACATATATGAGTCGCTGCCATATGCCTTGAATTCAATCACAGCAGGTTATGTAATTATGGGTACAGAATCGTTCACTACATTTATTGAACTCTTTTTTCCATATTGAAAATACCTTGACGAGAAATGTGAAGCACTGTGTGTAAGTGTCACATTCTTATTAACTCATTTTGCACCCACCCTCGATGACGATTTGTGGCTTTACTTTTACGGCAGAACGTAATCGTAAGGCGTTGACGCGAACATGCATTGGGGCGGCACGCCCCGTCGGGCTACTTCGTTCGGGGAGCGCCTACCAGTGCTAGTCTAAGTACTATTAGTCTGCCAAAGCCTCTTGGGGATTAAGGGCACACGCTGTTGGGGTTCGAGTGCAATCATCATTGCTAAACGATATTTGGAAGTTGAGAAAACAAATCAACTCAAACTTACTCATTCCACTTCAAGATTGAAAGGCATCTAAATAAAAGAAATAATTGATCGATATTCTAATTGTATTACATACTGATTTGGGTACATACTTACAAGCTTTTCACATACATCAGGTACTAATAAATCGATTAAAAGAAGAGATTTGATAACAAATAATCAATCTGCGTATCAATTACTATAGCAGTGAATGCTTTTAAAGACCTCCTAATATGTACTATGCTATATTTTTGTATAATAGTACACTAGCTTAGCGAGATACAAGTGCGAGTTACTATATTGACTTAACTCTTGCCGCTCGAGGCCTCAGTTTAGATCCGATGCACGTGCGCAGAAATTGTACTTCTATAAGTACGGGTATAATAGGGTAATAATTTTGGGATTAAGCATCATCCTCAGTCAAACGGAATATGTTGGTGACGCTAAACGTCAACATGCTCAATTTCCTCGGAAAGGCTCAATAGGCCTTTCCGATAATTCGATATCTTTAAACATAGATTAAAAAATGATCGAGACACGGAAAAAAAAAATTAATTTAATTCCGTCATTGGTAAAATTTAAATTGATTTAGTTCGACGAGTAACAAAATGAATGTATATATGTTTTTTTAATTACATAATGGAGAATATTTATTTTAAAAGGGATATGAAGTTGACGTCATAATAAGGAAAACGAATATTTCAATCGCCATGACATTGGATAGGAGCAAACTGAAATAAAAAATGGTGTACATGAATTTTTGTAACACATGCACGAAAAGTACTCTGCTTTTTAGTATGCTCACTTTTTAGTGCGACGTGCGAGAAACATACTGCGCTTGCGCGAATCATATTAGTTACATCTTTGTACACTTTTGTAAGATACTCGCTACTTTTCGCCTGCTTTTTAAACACTCTAGTTACTTTTTCGCAAGCTTTCGCCACGTCACAGGAATAAAGAAGTGGAAAATTTAAATTTTCATATAGCTTCCTCATAAAAGTTAATAATTGAAATTTTCATATCGCTGTTTCATAATAAATATGATAAAACTGTTCTTGAGTTACACACGGTTGAATTGTGCACTTGAACACACACATAGTTTGCCGTTGAACAAACTATGTGTGTGCGACAATTCGCGATTGAACCCACACACGCACGCACCAAGCACGCACACATCCATCCAGACATTTTTTCTAAATGTGATTTTTCACCAATACAAAGCTTCCTCTGTGGGGGAAGCAAAACATATGTTATTAAAAGTAGTATGCGATGCTTGTATAAAAAAGTGGATTTGCGACGGCGGTTGAGAAGTAGCCTCTAGCTATTCGGCCACCTCGCAACCTTCGTCGAAAGTTCCCTTTACCCACTAGTATCGCAAATGAATATTGTACATTACTTGCTCATTACACAAGCGTGCTTCTTTATCATCATTTCTTCACCTTGCCCCGTAATGACTAAAAGGAAGGGTATTAAAACCCGTCATATAGCCTAATATTTGTATTTTGTTCGTAAAACACGACAGGCACATGAAATTTTCCACGATTGAATCGGCGAAGCATTGGGATTTTGCTGTTAAAAAATACCACAAAGCGCTCATTTTCGCTATAATGTCTATAAAAATTGTATATCAAGTTTTTCGGGTAATCGTCGTTCCGAGACAGTGCTTAAAATATATTTCTATGATCACGAATCTGTGACTCATTTTATTCTTAGCTGAATATTGGATACCGAAGAATGGTCTAAATGTAAGTATGGTAAACCAGTTCGTGACACTTTTCCCTACCGGGACGGGCGACTGCGATTGACCACAACAACAACCGGTTCAGATCGGCGAAAAAATAACCCTCTTAACCGCTCTTAACCGTTAATTTACCAGATTTGGTATCGGTTTGCCACGAATTGTTATCGAGATGTATACCGTATTTTAAACGTTCTAGTGTGGTTGTTGTACATATTACAACCGTAACATAACCGGTAATACAACCGTTCGAGGAGCTATCCGGTTGTTGTACTCATTATAACCACAACACAATGAATATAACGACCGGAACGCTCCTCGAGCGGTTTAATGACCGGTTATTTTGCGGTTGTAATAAGTAAAACAACTATCAGAGCGCTCCTGTTACCGGTACTTTTACGATTGTAACAAGTAAAACCACTGTACTAGAACGCGCCTTATACTGGTTTATCAACTGTAAGTTTACAGTCATCATAAAGAAAACGCACACTCTGGAATCTTTCTCGAACGCTTATAATAGCGGTAGTTTTGCCGTCGCAATGTGCAAAACGACCACACCTCAAAGACGCCGCGAAAATAACACATACGGCGCCGCTTGGCAGCGCTGCGTTCGGTCGATTTGCGGTTTTTAGTAGTTATTTTTTGGACGTTTTCGTCCGGTTTTTTTATCGGTTGAATTACCGCAAAATTGCAGTCGCCCATCTCGACAGGGTTAGAGCAGCGGTGTTGGTTTTCTATTAATTATGAACGTGTGATATCGTCAAACTGGAAACAAACTGTTTTAACACGTGCATAAACACTTTATGAATGAGGTTCACCTAATGTGCAAATCAAATAATCGAATATTTCTACAAAAAATATTGCTCTAATAATGGTTGTCTACTACCGGTGTTCCTGACACTGTAGACCCACCCATATCGTAGTTTGTGACCCCCGCGTGCACCCGATTTCGCTTGAGCCCGATTTCTGACACTCATGTAGCAATTTGTGACACTTGCTCGTACTTACCCAGTATATTGACAAGACATTACAATTTGGAAAATATATCAAAGGATTAAATGGAAAAAAGAACTGTATGGCAGAGTTAAATGAAAAAATGTTTTAAGCAATAATTTCTGACAAATTTTCAAAGTATCATAAGTTGATAAAAAAAACTTATTTGGTGGCATTTTTCTTACTTTTTTGTTTCTTTTTTTTGTTTTTGTTTTTCGTCATGAAAGTGGTTGTTCAGATATTCAAGAACTGAAAAAAACGGAAAATTTTATTTCATTTTTTCGGGATTCATTTGAAATTCATGTTCCGCAAGAAAAACACGATGTGCGGCGTTTTTTTCCACGGACTTTTTTTCCAGGCCTTTTTTTCCGCGGCCCTTTTTCCGGGATGCTCGAAAAATCCCGTCGGCCATCCCCACTGCTACGTACAATCGCAAATTATGCCGCATACTTTACGCTGCTGCCGAGATAGTGCCGAGTTTACAATGCCCCATGAGAAGCCCAGAATTGTTATTTATTTATAGTCGTAGCGTTTTTTATTCGCGTTTTTTTACGTTATCAGTGTTTACTTTCCGATGCCCCATGAGAATCCAGGAATTGTTATTTATTTATAATCGTAATGTTTTTTATTCGCGTTTTTTACGTTATCAGTGTTTAGTGCGTGATCACTCTGTGAAAAAATTTATGCGATGACGTGTCTGTATTAATATCTGGTGAAATAATCACCGAACACATTAATAATCAAAAATCCCTCTTCAAAAAATCAGTGGCCAAAATAACTCGCATTTTCGATATGTATTGTTGTCGATTAAGAAATGCTCCGTGATTGGCTGTCATACGAGTCTGAAACTGATGTCGTTCAACGAGCACCTTCGGTCGTGTTTTGCCGTTTAACAGTTAATGGTTTGGCATATCGCGAGGTTGAGTAGCGCGTGAGTATGTACATTGGTATTTATCATAGTTCAATAAGAATACAGTATATTAAAGGAAGAATCACACGTCCATAAGAAAACAGTGCTTGAAGAAAATTAAAAAACGGAGCGCGACGACCTGGTGATTCATTAAGGCACGGACGCGGGAGAGACATAGCGAAGGGGGCATCGCCGCTGTAGGGATACAAGAAGGGAGCTTCAACGTCAGGGTTCGAATGAAGGTGAAGTGAGAGTCACGTGACGGAGCCGGGAAGGTGAGAGATAGCTCCATTAGTCTCATGGTGGAGCGAGGGAGAACGATAGAGAACGTGTTTCACTTCACCTTAAGGATGCATCACACGTATATAGCCAGCCCAAAGTGAGCTTCAGTAAGAATTTGAATATTTCCTCATGGCATAAAAATCTGAAAAAATCATCTGTACCACGGTGCCGAGAACATTAATTTTGCATAATAATAATATTGTCATAATAAAAAATAGTTCAACAGATAATCAATAAACTTTTTTCTCGTTTCAAATGAATCCGTTGATTCTTTTAGAAGTCACATGAATGGTTACATATTCTTACGTTTTTCAATTTTTCATCTTTGACATTGTTTAATGCCATAACTGCGAAACTGTTGGCACAATCACATCGAAACTTATTGTGTGTACTGTGGATATGGAAACACATTCGAAATTCGTGCCTCTACGTCGATGTTTCAAAATTTTTTAATAAAATTTCAACTATCAGGAAGTTCTGATGAATGTCATATAATGAATTCTAAAAAAAAGTTGAAAATTGAAATTTTCATATCGCTTTCTCCGAAAAGTAGTCATTTTGAATTTTCGTACCGCTTTCTCATAATGTTCCTTTATTCGCAAACCTCTGAGGATGCAAAAAATACAAAAAATGCTTTTTCATAGAAGAAGCTTTGCGAATAAAGGAATATTAGGAGAAATTATAAGAAAATTTCAATTTTTAGCTTTTATGAATAAAGGATATGAAAATTTCTATTCTTAACTTTTTTAAAAAAGGGTTTCACTTTATGCCAGATAATGTTTAAGGCCAAGAACGTAATTGCGGAATGAACTTGGATAAGGTACTTCGGAAACACATCAAATACTAAAATACTTGATACTTCAAGTGCTTACGATATTTGTATTTTGTACTTGAAGTATTTATTTCTTACTTTGCCCAGCTGTGAGCACAATGGTGTAAATAAGGTACCCAAGTAAAAGATGACAACACACCATTTTTTTTATTAGCTGGCTCAGTCGCGGCTAATTTGTGGTCGGCTAAAATAGCTTAACCGGCTAACATAATTTAATAGGCTAAAATAGCTTAACCGACCAAACTATAAAATCCATTAGCTGGCCTAATCTGTACAGTTTTAATACAAACTGGCGACAACAGTTAATTCGCATTCTCATAATGAGGGGAATGGGACAAAATATATCCAGCGTAGCTCCGGTAATAACGGCAAAACAGGGGGCAAAACGAGCCACCAAAAGAAAGCTGGCTTCCTCATATGAGGCGTTCTTCATCAACTGGGCCACTTTTTTCGGTTGACCTCTCAGATTTTTTTTTTTATTTGCCAATTTATGGTACTACTTGAGAGGTGCTTCTGAGATTTTTTTTTATTTTTAAAGTGCACCCTTCAGCGTTTACTTTTTTAATATCAGTATATCTCAGAAAATATTGGTCACGCAAAAAATTCGTAGAAACATTAACTTTTTTATTTTTCATCATCTTTCGAATGACGTTAGAGTCATAACTTTCCCAATACGGAAAAATTCACGTTTCGTGAAAAAAAAAATATTTTTTTTTCTACTAAAAACACACCTTAGATTCAGGGCCCAATTTTACAGGATTTTTGGCATTGTATGAAGATTCTGTGAAAAAAATCCCAAAGTCGTACCTGCGATTCTTACGTACTAAAAAAATAAACAAATAAAAAATTAAATTCATATGGCAGAGGGCAAACGAGGAAAACACATCCAACAAGTTTTATTGAAAGAACCTCTATTTCGAATCAAGTTTTAACAAGCCTAAGGGAAGACCCCTTTCATTTATCTAAATAATAGTCGAGTTTATAGGAATCTATATGAATTAAATTTTTATTTGCTTATTTTTTTAGTATGTAAGAATCGCAGGTACCACTTTGGGATTTTTTTTACAATCTTCATACAATGCTAAATATCATGTAAAATTGGAACCAGAATTGAAAGTGTGTTTTTGGTAGAAAAAAATTATTTTAACTTTTTTTTTTACGAAAAATGGACTTTTCCATATCGGGAAAATTATGACTCTAACGTCATTCAAAAATTAGTAAAAATAAAAATGTTAATGTTCCTACGAATTTTTTGAGTGACCAATATTTTGTGAGATATACTGATATTAAAAAAAAGCTAAATGCTGAACGGTGCACTTTAAAAATCTGAAAAAAATCTCAGAAACCCCTCAAAAGTAGGCAAATTTTAAAAAACATCCCAGAGGTCGACCGAAAAAAGTGGCCCGGTTGATAAAAAATGCCTCATATATGAGTGCCGACGATAGGATGTAAAAAAAGAGATAAAAAGACATAGTATCATAGATCGCGGGTACGCGCGCGGAGCGCACGGTATTGGCTAGTTATCCAAAATTACGCACAACCTAATTATTTTTTTTTTTTTTTTTATCGAAATGAATTATATAGCCCCAACTCGATCACTGTAGTGTAACGTCATATTTGCAAAGTATATGTCAGCGATATAATTTTCTATGACTTTTTTGTCAATTAAATTTTTGTTAAGGAGGTTGGAGCGAGTGGTGTTCATTTTGCCTAAATTCGAGAAATTCGGGCAAGAATTGCAAACCCTTCCCAATGTTATAAAAATCTGAAAAAATGCATACTTATTATAGGCACTGAAAAGATTCATTTTGCATAATAATAATTTCAAAATGTTATTAACAAATTGTTGAAAAAAAAATTGTTCATCAAAATATGTGGTAACTCAACTTTTTTTAAAAATAAAAATGATTCGTTCATTTTTCGGAATACGTATGAATTTTTTCAGATATTTATCTTTATTTTGATTTTTCTTGTTTTTTACATGGAAAAATGTGCAAAAGTCAAAATGAAGATAAAAATCTGAAAAAATTCATACGTATTCCGAAAAGTGAACGAATCATTTTCATTAAAAAAAAAAGTTGAGTTACCACATATTTTGATGAACAATTTTTTTTTAACAATTTGTTAATAACATTTTGAAATTATTATTATGTAAAATTAGTCTTTACAATGCCTATAATAAGTATGAATTTTTTCAGATTTTTATAACATTGGGAAGTGTTTGCAATTCTTGCCCGAATTTCTCGAATTTAGGCAAAATGAACACCACTCGCTCCAACCTCCTTAAGTGTGATGCGAAGCCGGTCCCGCCGCTGTGAACGAAATCGAGGTCCTAGTTTAATACAACAAATGAGAAAAAGTTAAGCTACCATCCTGTAGAACTATATATTATAATCGATAAAAATCGTGCTAAAGGCGACCACTGACAATTAAGTTTCAGAGGTGCCGCATGTTTTGAGTAAAACGGCCAATGCCGCACCTCTTACGATATTTGGTAGGTACCGCTTTTCGCGAGCTTCAATTTGAGATCGAAATCTGTACTTTAAAAAGGTGGGAGGAACATTTTTTTAAATGCGTTCTGTTGAAACACCCTAATAAATATACACTCATTCATAGACTCACACATGTACGTCAGTCATTGGTCAGTACTGAACAAGTTGCAGCTTCAACGTTTTTCACAAATTCATCTCGTTCTCGTACAAATATTTGCGCACGTTGATGTGGATGAACGGTGATGCGGATTCGGATGATATACCGATGAAGTGTCATCAATACGTATATGGTTCGTATACTTTTTGAGATTTTTTTTTTTCATTAGTGACATCCTAATCCTGTACGGCCGCATCAAGCGCTTCCTTCGTTTATATTTAATAAGGCGTTGACCAAAAAATAATCTTTGTGGAACAGAAAGTATACCGACCATTAAGTACTTCAGAAATTCATCCTCCATTGATATTTGCATTTGACTACACTATTATGAAATTATACTGTATTATTAAATGTTAAAATCCTACGTTTCCGAGTTTTTTCTGCGGGTGATGCCTCTTTCTATTGGCTTTTTATCAATGACTTTTTCCGAATATCCTATTTCCCAGTGAACACGTCTTATTAAGGTAATATAACATGAAAGTGACACGTAACGTACTAATGTTATCCTTGTAGTATGAAGCGGATACATAACATGGAAGTCACATGGAATGTATCATTCCCATATAACACGAAGTATTTAGAAATAATTTTATAAATATTTTCAATGGTTCAAATTTTATGAAATATTTATAAAATACGTGAAAGTAATATTTAAAAATTTTCTATTAAAATGTTACAACGAGCTCAAGGACTTCGGTCGATGGTCCGTTGATAATATGTGGATGCAATTAAAAATATATATTAATGTATAAATGTTTAAAATAAAATGTGTAAATGTTTACATCACTAATTTATATATTACTGTATACATTTTTTAAATGAAGTAGTAGTAGTAGAATACTACTACTGTTTCAACGAAACGTTTGTTAAATCTTTCTGAAACATAGTGATCAAATATTTGAAATATTTTTAATTTCATGTTTCACCGAAAAGTTTCTACGAATGTGCAGTGTTTATGCGGGAGGGTATATGCAATTTGGATTGATGATGCAATTTTTCACATTTCGCTAAAATGTTTAAAAATACATTTCAGCGAAACATTTCTGAAATATTTCAATGTAAGATTTGTCAGCGAACAAAAAAAATATTTTCTAAATGCGTTCAAAACATTTCACAAATATCTTTTAATATTGATAAAATATTTTCAATATTTCCAGAAAAAAAATGATTGAAACCTTTCAAAAACTTTTCCGAGCTATGAGGGTTGTTATATACAGATAATCTACCCGTTATATGACACTTTAGATCATCACGTATATAGCAAAACTTACGTTACTGTTACGTAACATGTTTGCAACAATGTTAATGTAACTTTGATTATGTCAGGTGATTTTATTTGGATATAAAAGAATAACATTACAATAATCCAACGAGACTCTTTGACGTTCACATAACATGCTTATAACCGCTTTCGTGCATAATTCTGCGGTGAGTATCAAATTGCTTTTCGACATTGCGAGCATTTTTTTTACCTATTTGTTAAGACTTAGTCATTAGTCTTAGTTTTCGTTTTAATGTCAATGAAATTGGTAATGAGTAAAGAAATTTCCCGCTATATTGCAATATTCCGGTATTAATGACGCATATTTTTCATTTATACTGATGGTATGATTTCAATCACGGACTGTGAATAAGCAATTTGAACAGTACAGTGGAACCTCGTTTATCCGAACCAATTGGGACCGGAGCTCGTTCTGATTAACGAAAATTCGGATAACAGAACAGTGAAGCTGTATTAAGCGATATAGCGCAATACATATAGAAAAAATGACAGTACGCGTGAATGTTAAATAATTATAATATATATTTGAGGAATAACGTGATACATATATTTTTATGACATCGAACGGTAACTTCAAATCTTCTTCATCACAAAATCCACAATTTTTGTTTGGCGCACGAGAGTTGTACGTTTTTTTGCAGCCAAATCTCGCAGTCGCTTGATTAGAAGAAGCTGCGTGGGGCAGCATTCTTCCTGTTTCTCGTACCACGCGAGACCGGTGTCAAAGGCAGCGAACGCTTCAGCATTTGAAGGGTTCTTGCACGAATCTTTGAGTTCCTCGCTGCTATCATCGTCATGAGAATCTTCGTTCGCGTTTGCTGATAAAGATACGACTTCGTCGTCTTGTAGCACCTGGTATCCAGGATCGTTCGCGTCATCCTGTAGCCACTCTGCAGCGTTGTCTTTGTCTCAATTCATAAATCCGGGAATGCAGTCAAATAATTCAACGAAATCGGTGAGCATGGCATTGGGATTTTCTTCTTCGCCCCCTCTTTTTGATTCTACCGAGAAAGGCCACAATTTTTTCCACGCGTTCTTTAAGTTGTCCTCTGTTAGTGACGCCCAACCATCCGCTAGCATATAGCAGGCATGCTTCAAGTTTAATGACTTTGAAAATGCAATGACGCTGTCCTCGGTGCTATCTTCCGCCTGTAACAGTGTTCTGAAAACCTGCTTGCGATACATTCTTTTCAACTTTTCGATCACGCCTTGATCCATGGGTTGAATTAACGACGTCATATTAGGCGGGAGAAACTTAACCACGAAGTCGGGATCGAAGGCGTTTAGTACTTCGGTAGATGGATGAGAAGGTGCGTTATCCAGAAGCAACAACACTCTTTCAGTTTTACCTTGATCTCGACGCCATTTTTTTACGGGTTTTATAAAATCGTTTGTGTACCAGTCACAGAACAACTTGCAGTCCATCCAGGCACTTTTTTGCGCTCTGTACATGACAGGCAACGGTACAATATTTTTAAAACACCGAGGTTTTTTTGACTTCCCGATTATTAACAACGGCAGTTTATGAGTTCCAGCAGCATTAGCGCACGTCATAGCAGTGATCCGTTCCTTCGACACTTTGAACCCTCGTGCCGCCGTTTCATGACGAGATGCCAGTGATTTTCGTGGTAGAGATTTCCAATTAATCCCGGTCTCGTCGGCGTTATAAACGTCTTATCTTGAGAAGCCCTCTTTGTCCAAAAACGTTTGAAATTCAGCCGTAAATGTTTCAGCAGAATTGGAATCCGCTGATAGTGCTTCTCCATGGACTTGCAATTCACGGATCCCATGTAGCGTTTTGAATTTCTGAAACCATCCGGAACTAGCCTTGAAATCCGCCGAACCTTCGAGTTTTTTATTGAATTCGAGAGCTTTCTCGCACAACAGTGGACCCGATATCGGTTGTCCGAGGCTTCGTTTCTGTATGAACCACTGCGAAAGCGCATTATCGAGATCTTCATTCTTCGCACTTCTCACAGTTTTTCTTCTTTTTATCCCATCACTGCTATCCATCTTTGCAGCAAATGTTTTGAGTTCTTCTCGATGTCTCTTAATATCAGAGATCGTTGATTTGCCAACATCATATGAGCGAGCTAACAATGTGGTGGTCTCTCCCTTATCCAGTTTCGAAAGGATTTCTAATTTTTGTTCTACTGTAAGCACATTATGCTTACGCTTAGAGGTGGAAGGACTAGGCGTTAAAGACATCATGCACTAAACGACGAGACTTGTAAATTAACGGAAATGAATTTGGAATACGTGTGATCCGCTCGGTCTGAGAAACTAATAAATACTGAGCATACGACAGACGTGCATGCACAGTAAATCTGTGTGAGTCTATGCGAGCTCGAGCGTTCTTGTTGTTTGTAGTGCGCAACATTGTAGTGATTCGCAACAATATAAGGAGACAAGAATTTCGCGAAATAGTTCGGACAATAGAAACGTTATCCGAACCGGCCGCGGTTCGGATAATAGAGGGTTCGGATAATGAGTGTTCGGATAATCGAGGTTCTACTGTATATATAAAACTTTATTCCCAACTCCGGCATCGCTGAATAGGTATGATTGCAGACTACAAATCCAAGGGTCCCAGATTCTAATTTTACCGATGGCACAAAAAGTAATTGGGTTTTTTTCCAATATATATTTGTTTCTAATAGAGTAAATGCACCTATGAATAATAACTATGCTAATTAAGGTACGGTTCAGTGCAAATATATTTTTTAAATGACTTCCGTACTATGTTAACTGTTACAGTTACGTTGTTGTTATGTAACTGTTATTGTTTTTGTTATGTGACAGTTAGATATTGCAATCTTAATTTTACGTATCAGTAACATAACCGTTTCGTTTTAGCCATATAACACTGTTATGAAACATGTCATAGGGGAGAGCGAGGAAAAATGGGACAGTGGGGCAAAACGGGACAGTGAGGGCAAAACTCAATTTTCCAATAATTTTTGGAAGCCCCATTTTGTCCCAACGATACATCTGGATTTTCAGACCCGTTTTGCCCCACGGACAATCATCACCACCATCCAAAAGTTATTGGAAAATTGCGTTTCGTCTCACAATCTCATTTTGCCCTGCTGTGCCATTTTGCCCCACTCTACCCTATTGTTGAGCCGGAAATGGCAACTTGCCCATAATTTGTATGTAACACCCTAGTAATATTACTGTTATATTCGATTTCGTTGCTGTTACATTGCAGATATATTACTGTGCTCACTGTGGTACATCAAGTTTTTTTTACCATTTATGGCGTTTTGGTGCTTTATTTGCTAACTTTTTGCAAAGCAGAAACGATGTATGTAACTGTACCCGGCACTTTTTGGGAGTTATCTAATATCTTTTTGCAAAGTTTTACATTTGTAAAACAATTAACTTTAACGGCTGTTGCAAATGTAACTCGCTCCAAGTTTTTTATACCGTTCTATTTTAAATCTTGAAAAGAGGTTCTACATAGAATGGGCAGGGTTCCCCATTCGCCGGGATAAGGGGGATTGCGTAGGCGTGAACGCTACTCGAACACTTGTGTCGTAGGAAACAGGCGATATTATAAAAATGTAAAAAATTGCCAGATGTAGCGTCAGTTTATAATTGGCGATTATAACATGGAATAAAAACAACCTGGCAATTCCGTGGCTCTTCCGAAACGTTACAATCTGTCGCCGACACGAGTAACTTTAAAAATGTTATAAAATTAATGTTAGCCGATCGGTAGAAGATTCCTATATGTTGTATATTTTATTTGAATAAGCCTTTTTTGGCCACAGTTTTTTCATGCACGGCGGTATAATGCACGTCACGTTAATACACACATTGTTGTGCACAACTGATAGCCCCCTTAAATCATGTATTGAAGCGTACGATAGTGCACGTCGTTATTGTGTACTATTAATCTTTACGATAAGCGATCAGTCGATAGTGCACAGCGCTAGTTGTCCACACACTTATTGTGCCCAGACAAATTGGCTGTGACAAAAGTTATTATTGTGCACATTCCAGAAGTGCACGATGATATCGTGGACGATAAAATTCCACCACGCACCCCACGATTTAACGCATTACACGGTATATCATGGTTTTTCCTTTTTACGCGTTTAAGCTGTTAAGTCTAACTTTTTTGTTTTTGTTTTTGGCAGATGGGGAACGGGGCGCATGGATGAAAGCGAAGTGCCCCCCCCCCCCCCCCTATTGCTAAAAATACTTTCTTATTTTATTTATTTTTAACTCCCGACTGCCCGCTAGGGCAAAAAGACGGGAGTTATGCGTTTCGCTGAGGCTCCCCGATTTTGTTGATTTCGTTGTCTGCAGTGTTTGTCGGAACGGCGCAATGTCTCTTGACAGAATCTGGCACACTAGTTCTGTATATGTGGGAGTGTGTTCGTAGCAAAGAATAAGAAAATAAATGTGAAATGGCAGAGATAATTAACTTCGAAAAAACCGGTCAAAAACCTATTCAGATATATCGAAAGGCGGCCGCTATTATCTACTATTGCCTTTGCGATTATTTGTCGTCTGCTACAAAAAAAATGCTGTGCTATTCTGAAGTGGATTGAATTCACTCAACGTGTAATATAACCTCGAATACGCGTCGAGCTGTGTCTATGATAATTTGTTATATATTATATATATACAAAAGTTGTGTATGCGTATTTTTGAAAATTATTATTATTTTTTATTTATCTTATTATAATCTTAGTGTTTTCGCGTTTTGGTTATATTGTTTACTATACTTTAAAAAGGATGAAAAAAAAAGTTACAAAAATTTGAAAACTCCCAATTGTAAAAAAAGTTCAATAAATGGATTAAATTATATGGTTCTAACTCGATCACCGTAATGTAATGTGATATTTGCAAAGTGATATATGTCAGCGATATAATTTTATAAATATTATATCTCTCAGATACAATTTTCTAATGCTGTGTTTCTCCAATAAGATTTTGTATGTGTCGTTCCTCTTCGATACAATTTTCTATATATCGTTCTTCTTCGTTCACTTTTTGATATGTCATTCCTCTGCGACACAATTTTTTACGTGTCATTCCTCTCCGATGAAATTTTCTATGTATTGTTGCTCTTCGTTCCACTTTTAAAATTTTGCATTAGAGAGGAATGACACATTAAAAATCGTATCGTAGAGATAGAACATTTACAAAATTATATGGGAGAGGACGAATACATAGAAAACTGTATCGGATAGGAACGACTCTTAAAAATGGTATCAGAGAGGAACGACACATAAAAAATTTCATCAAAGAAGAAAGACATGTAGATAATAGTATTGACAACATACATGATGCAGAAAATTATATCGGAGAAGAATGACACTTTGAGAATTGTATCAGGAAATTGTATAGACGGTAGACTTCAAAAAGGATAAAATAAAAAAAAATTGAAATTAAAAAAACTCCCGACTGCAAAAACATTAGTCTTTATTAAAAAAATATTTGTAAAACAAAAAAATGGTTCATAAGAAAGTAACTTCAAAAATGATGAAATAATTGATGTATGTAACATTAATTAATATTGTCAATAAATAACAATACTAATAATTAATAATGAAGAATAATTGTAAAATTAATTAATTATAATTATATCAATTCGTCACAGTTCTGTATCCACACTAATAAACTTGGTTAGTAGAATAAAATCATATATTATATAAATCTATCGTTCGGAAGCCGTCTCCCGACTGTAGCGAACATTATGAAGGAATTGATATAATTATGATTAATTAATTTTACAATTATACTTTATTATTAATTATTAGTATTGTTATTTACTGACAATATTAATTAATGTTATATATACATTATTTCATCATTTTTGAAGTTACTTTTTTATGAATCATTTTTTTAGGTTATACTTTTTTTTGTTTTACAAATATTTTTTTAAATAAGGACTAATGTTTTTGCAGTCGGGAGTTTTTAATTTTTGTTTTTTTACGTGTTGTGCACAATGACGCTGTGTACAATAGATATGTTTATTCTTTGAGATATTAACAATTGTATCTTGCACAATGTTATTGTGCACGTCTGGAATGTGCACAATAACAACTTTTGTTACAACTAATTTGGCTTTGTTATTGTGTTTGTGCACAATAAGTGTGCGCACAACAAGCGCTGTGCACTATCGAACGGTGCACAATAAAATTGTCTACCATTCGAAATGGTCCATTTTGCTTCCTCATAGAGGAAGCTATGTTTTGGTGAAAAAAATGTTCACATTTTAATGAAAACATGTTCAGAATGTTCTAAAACATCGAAAAATCACATTTCGAAAAAATGTCCGCATGTGTGCGTGCGTGCGTGCGTGCGTGCGTGCGTGCGTGCGTGCGTGCGTGCGTGCGTGCGTGCGTGCGTGCGTGCGTGCGTGCGTGCGTGCGTGCGTGCGTGCGTGCGTGCGTGCGTGCGTGCGTGCGTGCGTGCGTGCGTGCGTGCGTGCGTGCGTGCGTGCGTGCGTGCGTGCGTGCGTGCGTGCGTGCGTGCGTGCGTGCGTGCGTGCGTGCGTGCGTTCGTGCGTGCGTGCGTGCGTGCGTGCGTGCGTGCGTGCGTGCGTGCGTGCGTGCGTGCGTGCGTGCGTGCGTGCGTGCGTGCGTGCGTGCGTGCGTGCGTGCGTGCGTGCGTGCGTGCGTGCGTGCCTGCGTGCGTGCGTGCGTGCGAATTTCTGCAAAATTTCATCCAAAAATGTTCAGTTGTTTTTTTTTATTTTCATTTTCAATTTCTTCAAAAATGTCTGTGCACGCTCTAGCGCCCACAATTTTTTTAGCTATCGGGATAAAAACACTGATGTTTCCATTAAAATTTCATGGAAATCGGTCGAACCGTTTAAATTTTATGCCATTTTAAATTTGTTGAATTCATTTTTTGAAATCATGAAATTTTTTTTATTTGAGACGTATTTCTCCGTTTTAAAAATTAATCTACGAATAAAAAAGTGTCAAATTCGTGATCTGCATGAAAAAATACATGCCATTATAGTCCCAGAACGACATCTAGCGAAAAAGTTTATCGCCCAATTTTAGAGCCAAAATTGCAAAAATGAGTGATTTTGGGTATTTTCAATCAGCGATTTCTTTGCTTCCCAATGAATACTCTATGATACTCTATGTATTTTTTCGTCTCGGGTATAGATTCGACAGTCGTTTTGACCAAAAGCGCAAGGTTGGTGTATTTTTTCGCACTAAACCTGAGTCGGCCAGCAGTTTTGCTTAAAAGTTAAATACGACGTTGATATCGAAAAAGCTGAAAATTGAAATTTTCATATCGCTTCCTCATAAAAGTTGAAAGTTGAAAGTTGAAAGTTAAAAGTTGAAAGTTGAAAGTTGAAAGTTGAAAGTCGAAAGTTGAAAGTTGAAAGTCGAAAGTTGAAAGTTGAAAGTTGAAAGTTGAAAGTTGAAAGTTGAAAGTTGAAAGTTGAAAGTTGAAAGTTGAAAGTTGAAAGTTGAAAGTTGAAAGTTGAAAGTTGAAAGTTGAAAGTTGAAAGTTGAAAGTTGAAAGTTGAAAGTTGAAAGTTGAAAGTTGAAAGTTGAAAGTTGAAAGTTGAAAGTTGAAAGTTGAAAGTTGAAAGTTGAAAGTTGAAAGTTGAAAGTTGAAAGTTGAAAGTTGAAAGTTGAAAGTTGAAAGTTGAAAGTTGAAAGTTGAACGTTGAACGTTGAACGTTGAACGTTGAACGTTGAACGTTGAACGTTGAACGTTCAACGTTGAACGTTGAAATTTTTATATCACTTTCTTATTATGGCCCTTAATTCGCAAAACTTCCTGTATGAGGAAGGCAAAAATATAGTCAATACTTTCTCGTAGAAGGAGCTTTGCGAATAAAGGCCTATTATGAGAAAGTGATATAAAAATATCAACTTTCAACATTCAACGTTCAAAGTTCAACGTTCAGCGTTCGACGTTCGACGTTCGACGTTCGACGTTCGATTTTCGACTTTCGACTTTCGACTTTCGACTTTCGACTTTCGACATTCGACTTTCGACTTTCGACTTTCGACTTTCGACTTTCGACTTTCGACTTTCGACTTTCGACTTTCGACTTTCGACTTTCGACTTTCGACTTTCGACTTTCGACTTTCGACTTTCGACTTTCGACTTTCGACTTTCGACTTTCGACTTTCGACTTTCGACTTTCGACTTTCGACTTTCGACTTTCGACTTTCGACTTTCGACTTTCGACTTTCGACTTTCGACTTTCGACTTTCGACTTTCGACTTTCGACTTTCGACTTTCGACTTTCGACTTTTATGAGGAAGCGATATGAAAATTTCCATTAAAAAAAATATATTGTCGTGTGCACAAGAAAACCAGTATTTCTCCAATATTGAATTGTGCACATTTATGCTGTGCTCAGTAATATTTGCGCACTACCAAAATGTGTACAAAATGGATATGTTAAAAATGGCCGTACACAATAAAACTATGACAGAAAATACCCTGTAAGTTTGTATGTCTCAACATTTTAGACTGGTTTAAGTATGCTCGGAATAACATCTCGCAAAAATTATTTAACTGAAATATAGGTTCCTCTATGATGAAGCTGTTGCTACATCATAGACCATTATTCGGATTTATACATCCGCAAAAAACAGTTCTTGTAAGCCAATTCCAGAAGAAAAATGTCCCATTACCCTAGCAAGTCAAGCGATCACCATACGACCAAAGAAACGACCGGCTGTATTGTGCCGTTTTGACTACCATAAAACAACCAATAAAACGACCATTTTGTCGGTTTGGATATGGGCGTCTTTTGCGTTATCGTCCCAAAAACGACCGAGATGACGTCTGCTCAAACACGCTTGGTCGTTTTTTGGGTCGTTAAAAGAAATACGACCAAGCCTAAGCCTAAAAACTGGTCGTTGTTTTGCTCGCACGGTGGTCGCCAAAACGACACAAAACGACCGTCGTTTTTTGAGTCGTTTCGCAGTCGATTTCAATGGTCGTTTAACCTGCTAGGGTAACACCATTTATTTACTCGATAGCCCTTCGTTAACAGCTTACTTTTTAGAGAGGTATCTATAAAGACATTTATAAATATGTCTATATAGCTGATATTCGTATATAAGAACATATGAGAATTCGCAATATGAGAATATATCTATAAATATGTCTGTATAGCTGATATTCGTCATAACGAATATCAACTGTTCTCCATGTCCAATTTCGAAAGTCTCATCTTTTTACATCATACGAATCTATATTTTGATCTTTCCAAATACAGGCGGTCTGGGAATTAATATTCGAATATATGACTATTCGAATAAACCACCGTTTGGTAAAACGGTGATTTATTCATAAAACTTCATAAAACATAAAACTTCAATCAATTCGTTTTTCGTTATTTTAACACCGGCTATTATGAAATATCGAAATATCGACCCTTCTACATTTGGTTATTAGAAATGTTAACACCCAACCATCGAGAAAACTGAATCTAAAGTAGTGAGTTTTTTTTTTACTACTACCGGAAATTCCTATCTAACCAATAGAAAGTTGAGCTGATCGTTCTGTACGGCTCCGGCGTGACCGCAAAATCTATCATATATCCCGAGCTGTGCCTCATGCATTGTTGTTTAGCATTCGCACGGGAATCTCGAAGTTCGTTCATTCAAAATTGTAATGCTTAATCTATATAATTATTGCGGATTTTGAAAAACGTCTGTCACTATGCCAGTTCACGATCAATTACCTGCTGGTAAAGTATATGAAAAACTTCCTGAACCACCATGTACATATAACGCACAAAAAAGTCTAAGTTCATGGGTCAAAATCTCGTAAAGTATGTTGTAAAACGC
The DNA here is from genome assembly GCA_964017025.1 of Stenichneumon culpator. Taxonomy (NCBI): domain Eukaryota; kingdom Metazoa; phylum Arthropoda; class Insecta; order Hymenoptera; family Ichneumonidae; genus Stenichneumon; species Stenichneumon culpator. The sequence goes on along the minus strand of OZ024773.1, from coordinate 1,637,254 downwards.
GTCAAAAGCGTTTTTAAGTTGGTTGATGATGAGTATATTGATATGGTTCAAGGTCAAATAGTTAACAAGGGGGTGAGGGTTCTCAACGCATGATTGCGAACTTTGAGATCCGTGCCGCCCAATCTATTGTCCAATATGGTGGGTGTAGAATGGCTGTCGAGTACAATGCGAATAAACTCCGGTGCGATATTGATTCAGGAGGAGATTGACTTTTCATCTCACGGAGTAATCTCGAAGAATGATATTGTCCGTACTGACGGTAGCTGTTGCCTTAGCAAGAGTAGAAAGGGGTAATTGGTTGGGTGCATTTCTGCTGGAGAACACTCGAAGCGCATGTACTTTTTGTTAGGGTTGATCCTCTGGAACAAATACTGTGAATGCTTTGCTGTAAAAAAGAAAAAAATACTAGGTGCAACCCTTTATTCGCAAAGCTCCTTCTATGAGAAAGCACTTACTATATTTTTGGCTTCCTCATAGAGGAAGCTTTGCGAATAAAGGGCCATTATGAGAAAGTGTTATAAAAACGTCAACTTTCAGCTTTCAACGTTCAACTTTCAACGTTTATGAGGAAGCGATATGAAAATTTCAATTTTCAGCTTTTTCAATATCAACGTCGTACTTAACTTTTAAGCAAAAGTGCTGGCCGACTCAGGTTTAGTGAGAAAAAATACACCAACCTTGCGCTTTTGGTCGAAACGGCTGTCGAATGTGTACTCGAGGCGAAAAAATACATGGAGTATCATAGAGTATTCATCGGGAAGCAAAGTAATCGCTGTTTCAAAAAAGACCCAAAATCACGCATTTTTGCGATTTTGGCTATAACAATGCCCGGTAAACTTTTTCGTTAGTTGTCGCTCCAAGAGTGTAATTCCATGTATTTTTTCACGCTGATCACGAATCTGACACTTATTTTATTCGTAGATGAATATTTGATACGAAAAAAATGCGTCTAAAAAAAAATCATGAAATTAAAAAAATTGAAAATGGCATAAAATTAAAACGGTTCGACCGATTTTCGTGAAATTTTAATGGGATCATCGGGTGATGATATTCCATCTGTGTACGCATTTTTAGCCCGACAGCTAAAAAATTGCGAGCGCTGCAGTGCGTACAGACATTTTCGAAGAAATTAAAAATGGTGTACAAAAAAAAACAACTGAACATTTTTGGACGAAATTTGGCAGAAACGTTGATTATTAACCACACAAGCTGTGTGCAAAATTTCAGCCTGATCGGTGGAGGTGTTACATCTCGACGTAATTTACCGCCTAGAAAGCAATTCATTTCTTTTCATATATACAAACTCTTGTCACGGGTCCACACACTCCATAGAGTTGGGCACGCTTACGCGGAACTATATATCCCTCGGCACTTCGCCGACTCAAGTAAACATAGGGGAACTGTCGCATCGATGCGGGAGTTCTATTTTTCTATTCTCTATGGGCTAAGCCCGTGCCAATTGTATATCGGTGCTTTCGTACCGCAATGACACCCGAAAATCGCAGTATACGCACTTCGTCTCCCGCGAAGTTAGTTTTCCAAGAAAGATAGTCTTAAAAATATCTCCATATGTAGCATAGGAGCGATCTAGTATAAAAAGCGTACGCGCTACGCTCAAATCAGTTATTCCTACCGACACCGCCGTGCTGCTACATAATCTACGATACTCCGAAGAGCGAGCAAAGCTCTCTACGACGAAACTCTGTTCGATAGCCCTGCGAGGCTAAGTCTTCGGTAATCGCCATAGTCTGGTCGATTGTAGTACGAGAATCTGTACATCACCTAGCTACGAGAAAATAAAATATAATTTCCGTGAGTAGTAAACAGTATCAACGAGTCTACATTTGTTCTGCATGCTCTACTACGTGCGAGGGGCTAAGAAGTCTCAAGTATCCTCTCAACGCATCGTGAATATCCAAGGCAGTGTTAGGCGAGGTCTCCGTCCCTGATGTAAAGGGCCAACGCCTTGACTCGAAAGAGAGACCGCCGTTGCGTTTCCCTCAACGCGAACTCGCCGAGAGCTCGTCGGGACGTAACAGAGGCGTTCCCGAGATATAGCCATTTGCATTTTTCGCGTCTGATTCACACACACGCACGCACGCACGCACGCACGCACGCACGCACGCACGCACGCACGCACGCACGTACGCACGCACGCACGCACGCACGCACGCACGCACGCACGCACGCACACACACACACCCGGACATTTTTTCTAAATGTGATTTTTCGATGTTTTGGAACATTCCGAACACGTTTTCATTACAATTTCGAAAAAATGTTCTTTCACCATCACAAAGCTTCCTCAGTGAGGAAGCAAAATGTATTTTTTATCACTTCACCTGTTTTACACATCCAGCAAATGATTCGTTATCACAACCTGTTTGCAAAGTATGAACATACTTAAGCATACATGGTTTTACGTATTTGGCTTCCAATTTTTCTTTTTATTGAGGGCTACCAATCAAGCACTCATAGGATGGTACTTTGGAAGCTACTAACGATGACAAAAAAAATATAAAACCGTCTCTCGAAAGTTTCAGCTATAACATTTGTAAAGGCGGACAGTATCAGCAACAGAATGTAAGCTCGGTTAGGAAAAAATGTCTTAATATAATAAACAAGTAATTTTTTTTCACAATTCGAAATCTGATTCGCGTGACGTACTGGCACTGTCTACGTCAAAATAACTCCGTCGCGTGGAGGCGCCTTCAAACGTACACCTTTAAACATACACAGGTTCACCGTAACACAACTAAATCGAACAATTCACGAAATGGCGCACGGCATTTAAGCTTACACAATGTATTTGTAATAAACGATTTGTTAACATCTTACAAACGGTACACCGCAAATTTACAACACTTCAAAAAGCTTTCATATTTTTAATGAACACATTCAGAATTTAACAACATTATTTTGTAACAATCGCAAAATTTTGTAACAACTTCGAAAGCTTACACGTGAAATCTGGAACAGACGTTGAATCGTACACCCGTGCAATTTTACACGGGTCGTCAATAAAATAGACCATGAAAATACTCCGTATAATTATGTTTCCCATTGAAAAAATTCAACTGCTGACTTTCGATTTCTTAAAAATCGATTTTTTTGTAATTAATACCGGCGCAGAAAACTAAAGTAAAAATTCGATGACACGACAATGATGCCGTCCGAACATTCCGGATTTTCGTATAGTTCGAGAAGCGGGTATCAAGCGTGTGTAACCGACTGTCTCGCCGACGTCTCTCGTTCACACCTCGATAACGATCGATAACGTCAACATTCGTCCGTCCTGAAAATGTTAAGGATGGGAGAACCACATATTCCTCGAATCAAATACAATTATAATAAATACATATAAAAACTATTCTAATAACCGATTTTATTGATAGTTAAAAGACTTTTTGCGGGTGTACTCCGTCTAATATACTATCTGACACTATAATTTTCCAGCAGACGCAAGACGAAAGAGGCAAACGCAAACGCAATACAACATTCAGTCATACATAAAATATGATGGGTGAACAGAGTACTTGAGTCATCGAGTGAAAACTCTTAATTGTACGTATAACTGGAGTACAACTGGAGACTTAATAATTATTATAGCATTTGAAAGTGATAAATGTTTCTATTCTTGTTTCGAATAAAACATTTGAGAGTTTTCTCATAATAAAACGAGGATAGCTCTGCATTAGCCCAAGCAACGGGTAGGTTCCAGGTCTATCTATTATAGGAATAAATAGCTACCAGACCGCTTCAATTTTTGGGGGCATTTTCACCATTAGTGATTCTGCGAAACTCTTTTCCGATTGAGCATCTATGGAAGATTCCAGAAAAGACCTTCGTCCGAATCATGCTTCAGTTCACAGAGAGCAGTTTCGACGATCGATCAAATTATTCACCGCCTCAAGCTCAGCTATATACAGTAACCTACTAATAGACTCACTGATACACGTACGATTACCGCTTATGTTCACTGAGCTTGATGTATGCAAAGCTCAAGTTTAACGCCGGGAATAAAATAAAAGTCGTGGAAGTGATAAATAACATAAAACAACGCCCTGCACGTGACCCGTTTGAGAGGCTACTAATGCCAAACAAAGCCAAACGATGCACTGTAACAGCATTCTTATACATCCACCCTTCACAGTCCAACAAGCCTCCACTTTACCTTGTGTGCCCTTGAATGTGAAATCAAACTCGAGGTGGAGTGGATGGGGTCGAACCCACGACGAAATATACGCAAGAAAAATAAGACGAAAACGATAATAACTTTCATTGACTGTGAACGATTCTAAGTACGAAGCACTACCGATGAGAAACTGATTTTATTTATTTAGAGCATTATCAGAAGCCCCCGGAAAAATTTCGTGGCAGGTGGTAGACGAATAGGTGTGTTTGAAGAAACTCAACTAGCCCCTAGATAGAATTATGGTAGAAGAGTGTAGACGAAAGCGAGTGACAAAATTTCATAAATGCCCAATAGAAAAAAATACTTGGTGCAACCCTTGGAATAAAAATAAACTTACTTTACGGCGTGCGCTCATTGGGTGCGAATAATAGGAAATTGAAAAAAGTAAACAGGTGATGCTGATTAGGTTCGCAATATCATAGTTGTACAATAACGCCTTTTGGTCATTTTATCTTTGTGACGTGAGTTTGGACTACTTTACATATTGTACATGGGAGGGTGCACACTCGTATATTAATTACAGAGTATCTTAGCTTTAATAAACCTTCTGAGGTAGTTTGATACTTTGCTTAATTAAAGAATGCTTAATTAAGGCACATTTTTATCGAAAAATGACTAAACTTTCGCTTAAATTTTATTTTCTAATATAAATACATTGCGCTGGTACTTCGCGACAAAATGCTTTCCCATTCTGTCTCCGGGTCACTTTTTTCATGGCTGGATAGTTACTTGGATGGCAGGACCCAAATTGTTCGCGTAAACCGTAGTCTTCCGAGAGTAGTACATGCAACGTCGGGTGTGCCTCAACGTTCGCATTTTGGGCCGATACTCTTCAATATTTTCGTCAATGACATCGTGGGTGCAGTCAACTTCGGCCGGGTACTTCTTTTTGCGGATAATATAAACATTTTTGCCGAGTGAACATGTACATTACTCAAACCATTGAATGTATTTTATGAAGTCGGCAAGAATCACGGCCAAACCAGGTTTCATTTATTTTATTTAAATTCACGGGACGAACCCCTTTTACAATACTATATACTATGTGAGTATGATTGCAGAAGTATCATATGTAACAAGTAATAATTAGTTAATTAATTAATACGCTCTAGCTGTCATTTGGTGTAACCGCTGGTAGCAGAAATTTCAATACTACAACTTGGGAAATGTGCTAAAATTGAAGCTACGGATTAGATATAGGTTGAGCTATAACTGGAACTGAAATAAAAACTGAACGAGAACTGAACAGAGATTTGGCTGAAAATCAGAGTCTCGATTGCAGAACGGACTCGCAAAAAATTTGGCGGGGACACCGAATAAGTCATTTTTGTGACTCATGCATGAATTTGCTGTTTTATGTGGGGGTCGGGCGCCATATAAAGTGGTGTTTTTCAAGAGGGCGTTACATAAATACCGGAAGCCTTTCGTAAATACCGGAAGCCTTTCGTAAATACCGGAAGCGTGTCGTAATGAATATTTATGCAACGCAAAAGCGTATCGTAAATACTGTGCGCATGCGCACAGTATTTACGATGCGCGTGCGCACACCAACGTGCGCATGCGCGCGCTGTCTGTTTTTCCTTTATTGTCGCGCCCGGCCAGCCACATAGCCAGCGATACTGGGACGTAAAAGCGGACTCCCGACGGCGGTTGTGAAGTGGCCGCACTCGCCTTCTCTCGCGCTACAACAGCACTCGGCTTCGCCTCGTGCCGTTGTAGCCCTCGATCCGGCTCGTGCAGCCACTTCCCAACCTTCGCCAAAAGTCCGCTTTTACGTACTAGTATCGCAAAGTACTATTATGGCACTGAAATATTTCGCATAAGGCAGAGCCCTCGGCCCGTAACTACGGTGGCCGTAGTTGGTTCGGTGTGTCGGAACGGTTAAGAGTTCCGGGTTTCGCGCATGGCAAACATGAAAACGCCTTACAAATTGACGTAGTATCTCCGTTATTTTTACTCTCTGACTCATGAAATATTGAATGTCCAATTAATGATGTGTAGTATCACAATATGTTACAATGGTTACAAAATGTCAATGAAAAAGCTTCACGTACTTGGCGAGAAATACTTGGGAGTTTTCTATTTATTTGCTCTGAAAGAAATATATGTTACTGCATAAACAGAAAAATACTACCCTAATAGCATATTTTATATTTCGCATAGGGGTGGGACTAATTATTGCAAAGGTATCTATTTATATATAAATGACATATTGTCCCATACTATCTACAGATAAAATAATAATCCCAACAATCTCGTATTCAAGTATTGAATATCTTCGTACACTATATAGCCTATAAATGGAAGGGGACCAACTCTGCACCCCCCAAGTGGACACGGAGATAGGTCGACACAAAAAGTCGACACCGAATGACTGTGCACGGCCGCAACTCTACACGGACAACCCGACACCAAAAAACTGTACACCGATCAACAATGTAACTATAGTTGTGCGGTGTAGAGTTTTTCAGTGTCGAGTTGTCCGTGTGGAGCTGCTGCCGTGTACAGTCATTCAGTGTCGACTTTTTGTGTTGACCTATCCTCGTGTCCACTTGCGGGGTACACAGTTGGTCCCCTCCCTATGCTATAGGTTGTACGTGATCTTCTTATATCAGAGATAGTAAGAAAGCTCTTAATCTATTATTGTATTATTGAATCTATTTGTTTTGATCGCAATGAGATAATTATTATAATTACAAGCGATCGGGCGCTTCGCGCCCGACGCTAGTTTCGCTTATTTATGTTATTTATTGTTGACAGTAAATTATGATAAATGCTGCAGTGAAGCAATTTAATGAAATTGCATTCGCTCGGTTAGTTCAATATTTTCAAACATCATAATGTGACAGCACGGTTAGAAAATAGGTTCATCTATTAAATCGCGATTGCCGGATAACTTATTCTTAAGGAACCGAATCTTACTTCCGATTCGAATATCAAATTCCACTCCTATATATAAAATAGGATTTCCAAATCCCACTCCGATACGCTATGGATGCCGAAATTCCGGAAATATAGCATATGAAAGTGATTTAGGATTCCACTCCCATACTCTATGAATGCCGAAATCCTGGGAATATAGCATATCGAAGACATTTAGGATTTTCCGGATTCCGCACGGAGAAAAAAGATTAGTAATAATTCAGGACCACACAGGAAAAGTTATTGATATTTGGGTAGTAATTTTATTAATTCCAGTCATGTAAGCATTATTCGTAGAAATCGTGCGATATGCAGTGAAATATTCCGGTGCAAACCGGAGTATTTACTGCCGTGACTAGTAAATGGGTAAAACTTACAGCGTATACCAATAAAAATTACTGGTATACCAGGAAAAATTAAGTGTTTACATGATGACAAAGTCGTGGGCATGTATATACTTATTATTCCGCCTCACACTGGCCATCCTTGGCCCGAGTTGTATCTTCCCCTCCAGTTTCCTATTCGTCGCGTCTTAAAGAACCACGTGGTATTCACGGACAGTAGACAACCGGAGCATTGAAGTGAAACCTTCATTATTTATTTATTAATTATTATTATAGACAATAATACAGAAAGAGAGTACAAAGTAATGCTTATGCATGAACTTGATGTCGTTACGTCCGTAGTGAACCATGGCAATGGGAATACGTACATGAGACAATCTTTATCAACAGGGCATCCGGTGCGGTGGTCTAGTGGTTAGCGTGCTCGCCTCTAAGACCTAAGCATCGGGAGGTCGACGGTTCGATTCCCGGCTTTGTATGTTTCGACGAGAAGGGAAAAAAACATGGACGAGACGAAGTTCCAGATATATACATCGGTCACTCGCACACGATAACTCCAAGTGTGAGTGTCGGATGTATATAGCTGTACTCCATTGTTTTCATTCTCGGTGAGACGCGACGAAAGTCCGACGTCGGGAATCGAACCTGAGACCGAATCGGCGTAGGGGACGTAGCGTACCCATCGCCCGGGACGCCGAGTCTGTGTGTATCAGACTCGACGCTCCGCAATAGCTATCCCTGGCCAGAGTGTAAGCTATCGTGCTCGGGCTTCATGGCACCGGGGTATGGTGCGTCATAACGATGCTTCTAGGATTCCAGGCGACTATCCTAGAAAACTTTCAGCCTGCCTCCTTAACCTGGGGCTCTGAGGAGGTCGACCATGTTTTCCCTAGCTTGACTACAGATAGGGATGCTGGGGGATGGGAGACTAGGTAATGGTACCCTGGCTACCGGCAATCCCAACAAGGGGGCGCTGGGAACAGGGGGGAGACTGGCCATGATACCCTGGGCTACCCCAAAAGAAGGCCTGCTGGGGGACGGGGGACTGACCAGGACACCCTGTGCTACCGGTAACCCCAAGAAGGGATGCTGGGGGACGGGGGACTGACCATGATACCCTGTGTAACCAGTAATCCCTACGAAGAAAGGTGTCAAGTCAAGAAAGACCCGAACAACGCCTGTCGGTTGGGGTTCCGCGCCCCCATGGAAATAAAGTATATGCGAACATATATTCGAAAATATATAATTATTGTATTGAATATATGTTTGCCGAAAAATGCAATATGTGGGATATACATTCTAGTATACTTAACAAGTATACACTGCAATATACTTGTTTGTATATATTTTTTATTAAGCTTATATATATCCTCAACATGTTGAATATAATTTCTACTGTATGTCCCAAATATTGAGACGTATCCGCGAATATATATTATTTCTATGTCAATAATATATAAATTTTTGAATGCAAACTATATGCTAAAATATAAAACGTACATATATCATTTTTTTAAAGCACATATATATTTGTATATATTAGAAAGTATAAAAGGACCCATATCCGCATATATATTTTTCATGGAAGTTTAATATATGTAATTGTATAGTTATTATATATGTTATATATATTGTTACGGCCGGGCGAATGAATAACGCGCGTATTTAGTTTGGGGGCGGATATTATTAGTACAATTCCATCTAAATATCCCGAGCATGAACTGTCACACGTCTGTTCGGTCAGACGTCTCAGTCCAGACTATCTAATATGACGATCGATCTCGTATCGATCGTCCGTTCGTTCGTCTAATGTCAAACCTAACTAATATCGTGTGTGTCCACGAATAGTCAGCTACATATTCGTAACAATAAATTGCATGATGGCAGATTCCAGAGTCGTATACATACAGCTGCAGGTCAGAAGCGCGGCCTGTGTGTCCTTGAATTTACAATTTCACGTTCATGACGTTTTTGTTCTAAGTCTAGTACATACTTCCTTCTGGCGTTAGATACATGATATTAGGCAAATATATCAAGCTGGTATAAAACCGTATACATCTGTGAATGTATAAATAAACCTTGTATATATATATATTAAATGTATATGAAAATTGTATTAGATACATAAAAAATTATATAACATGTATGTGAAATATATACTTCATTATGTTTAGGTTTATATACGATATACAACTTTCATAAATGGCTTTTATAAGTATACGTATAAAACCGTATACATCTTGAATATACATTTAATAGACCTTGCATATATTTGCCGAATATATTATCTCACGAAAAATTGCATATAGATGATACATATAAGATATATTCAAAATATATTGTAAATATATCACATAGAATATTAATATATGCAACTATATATTCATGAATATACTTTTCACGTATACATTATTTCCATGGGGGCGTCTGAGGAACACAACGTGACAATTAAGGCATCGCGAGTGCCCCACAAGGCCCGAGTACAATGGTCCAGCAGGACTGAGTGCTCGTATCGCTCCACCAAACCAAACCAAACCAAACCAATCAACAGGGCCACTTTTTTCGGTCGACCTCTCGGATGTTTTTAAAAATGTCCCAGTTTGTAGTACAACTTAAGTGGGGCTCTGTGATTTTTTTAGATATTTAAACTGCACGTTTCAGGATTTACGTTTTTTTTAATATCAGTATCTCAGAAAATATGGGTCGCTCAAAAAATTCTTAGGAATATTAACGTTTTAATTTTTCATCAACTTTTGAATGATGTTAGAGTCATCATTTTCCCTATACAGGAAAGTCCATTTTTCGTAAAAAAAAATTAAGATCATTTTTTTCTATTAAAAACACACCTTTGATTCAGGTCCCAATTTTACAGGGTATTTGGCATTGTATAAAGATTCTGGATAAAACATCCCGAAGTGGGACCTGCGATACTCACGTAGTAAAAAAAGTTGAAAATTGGAATTTTCATAGCGCTTCATCATGAAGTTGGAAATTGAAATTGTCATATCGTTTTCTCATGCCCTTTATTCGCGAAGCTTCTTCTATGAGAAAGCATTTTCTGTATTTTTGACTTCCACATAGAGGAAGCTTCGCGAATAAAGGAACATTATGAGAAAACGATATGACAATTTCAATGTCCAACTTTATGAGGAAGCGCTATGAAAATTCTAATTTTCAACTTTTTCAACATGAACGTCTTGTTCAGCTTTCATGCAAAACGGCTCGCCGATTCAGGTTCAGCGCGTAAAAGAATGTGAACATGAATTATAGTTGTAGCTTTGAAGATTCGCAGACTCACGATTATACATTTTTTATAAAAAAAATTCTCTATTCAAAAAATTGTACGTTATTCGTATCGTCAGCACTACGCCTAATGTATTTTTTTCTGATCATGAATCTGCCACTTATTTCGCTTCTACATCAAGAATTGAAACGGAAACGTGCATCTGTGCAAAGTACTAAAGAAAAAACGTCGTCCTTCACTTTGTCGGATCTGTGCTCGGCACGAAAAAATACATGAAATTATGCGCTCCCGAATTTTTTTCTTTTTGTACCAGTTTTTACACAAGACATCCAAATGATACGTCTTTATATAGTTTTTTCAAACCCGTTATTTCGTAACCGGTTCATCATATGTATGTCTTGCCGTAGAATATGACAGGCACCTGAGTTTTCCTGCGATTCCATAGAGAAGCAAAGAAAACTTTTTTTTTAATACGCAAAATCACTCATTTTTGCAATATTAGTTATCAAAATTCCCGTAAAAGTTTTTCTGTGGTTGTCGTTCAGGGACTATATTTAATCTGCTTTTTCACACTGATCACGAATCTACCATTTATTTAGCTTTTTCCTCAATATTTAAAACGAAAACAGGCATCTGTTGTGAGGCACGAATTTTTTTTTATGTTGTAAAATTTGAACGGTTGGATCGATTCTTGCCAAATTTAATAGGGAACATAGGTCCATAATAATTAATTCATGTCGAATTTTTTAGGCAAATATCTGAAAAATTTTAAGAACTACAGTGCAAATCACATTTTTTTTTAAATTTCACGAAACCGAGACCCCTCCACCGATTCTTACCAAATTCAATAGCGAATATTGTTTAATGATAGTCTTCTTCTGTAGAAAATTTCAACCCGATAACTCAAAATTTGCGAATGCTAGAGTGCGAACACACTTTTTTCAAAAAATAAAAAATCTTATAAAATTTAAACGAATGTAGCAATTTTGCGCAAATTGTCACAAACAGAGTCACCTAACTGCTCTACTTGTGTGCCAAATTTCAACCCGATTCATAAAGCCGTTCTTGAGTTATAGGCGATTGAATTTTACAGGCCTGACACATACACACATAAACACACATCCATCCAGACATTTTTTCTAAATGTGATTTTCCGATGTTTTAGAACATTTTGAACACGTTTTCATAAAAATCTCGAACATTGTCTTTTGTTTTTCGTGAAAACAAAGCTTCCTCTATGAGGAAGCAAAAAGAACAAATAGAAGAATTTACGAAAACCGCGGAAACAAATAACTAGATCAGATCACTGGTCACGATTCACTAAGAAAATTAACAACGTCGAAGAAAGCTAGATTTTAAAAAGCGATTAGTTATTAACAACAAAAATGATTACATATGCAGGACAATCGACTTCAGAATCGGACCGGGTACATGAATCCCGTCAGTCATAAAGAACATGGTAGCATGAAGAAATTAGGTGCGAATGTCCGGGGGAAAGGTGATATAGAAAACACTAGAACGTATCTACAAATGTAAGCGATGTAAGCAGAGGGCAAACGAGGAATGCACATGCAACAAGCTTTATTGAAAGAACCTTTATTTCATAACAAATTTCTCAATGATGTGAGTCAAAGTTACTGACTACGAGCAAACCCCTTTTATTTATCTAAATAATAGTCGAGTTTATACGAATCTACATGAATGAAATTTTTCATTGTTTATTTTTTCACTACGCAAGTATCGCAGGTCCCACCTTGGGAATTTTGTTCTCAAAATCTTCATTGAATGCCAAATACCTTGTAAAATTGAGAGCAGAATCGAAGGTGTGTTTTTAATTTTTTTTAAATATATATTTTAATTTTTTTTTTAACGAAAAATGGACTTCTTTGTATCGGAAAACTTATGACTCTAACATCATTCAAAAGTTGATGAAAAATTCAAAAGTTAGTGTTTCTAAGCATTTTTTGAGCGACCCATATTTTCTTAGATATACTGATATTTAAAAAGAACGTAAATCCTGGTGCACTCGAAAGGTCTTTAAAAAATCACAGAAGCCCTTCGCAAGTAGTTCCACAAACTGGCAAATAAAAAAAACATCCGAGGGATTGACCGAAAAAAGTGGCCCGTTTGATAAAGAATTACTTACATAGCCAATGAGTGGTAATGCGATTACTCGAAGTTATAAGTCATATTCTTACGTAATAAATACATTGAATAGCTATATTCACACGTTAAATATTTTCAAATGCCTTCCCCTCTTCTTCCTCACCATTTATTAATGGTGAGGAAGAAGAGGGGCGTAAGTGTAGTATGTGGTAGTAGATGAATATTCCTGAAATGATCCTGTAAAAATTTAATCGCACATGTATATTCCATGTATTCGCTCTTAAAAATCCCGGTGTCATTCTAGTCATTTTTATTTGTAAATTTAAACAGTAAAAATTCCTGCCTTTTTTTCACGGCGCGCACCATTAATGGGAATTCCAGTAGGGGAGACCGGGGCAAGGTGGGACCCTGGGGCAAGATGGGCCCCTGGGGCAAGATGGGCTAGTCAAAAATGAGAACGACGCGGGGGATAATGGGCCACCCCAAAATTATTAAAAGTAAATAATTAAATGAAAAGCCTGGAAGGAAAAAAACCTTTCGTGGGCAATTACCGAATCAGGGAATTTGCAAAATCGGGAAGCGGGGCAAAATCGAGTACCCAAAAAATTATTGGATGACCTTAATATTATGCATGTACGACGGTCCTACTGTTTTCCTGTCAGGATAATCTCCCTATCAGGATAGACTCCCTATCAGGATAGACTCCCTCTCAGGATGAACTCCCGCTCAGGAGACTCCCTATCAGAACAGTCTAGCTGTCACGATTAGGAAAAAAATAAAAAATCTGTCGCGATATTGGCATTTATTGGTAGGCCAATGGATATTTAATAGGCCATAGAAGCCATTACAACATTTATTTAAGGCTTACGCAAATCGCACTCGTATTGCACTAATTCTTGTGGACCAATACCAGCGCACGATTCGTGTGACCAATTTTTACAGGATTGGCACTGTATCCACCCTTCTATCGATTCGGAATATAAGCCTTCGCAAAAAACACAAGACGCGTTTTCGGCTGACCCATCTTTTATCGAAGGATCTTCCATCATTACTTTTGGTGAAAATTGAAATTTTCATATCGCTTCCTCATAAAAGTTGGAAGTTGAAAGTTGACATTTTTATATCACGTTCTCAAAATGGCCCTTTATTCGCAACGCTCCTTCTATGAGAAAGCATTTACTATATTTTTGGCTTCCTCATAGAGGAAGCTTCGCGAATAAAGGGCCATTTTGAGAACGTGATATAAAAATGTCAACTTCCAACTTTTATGAGGAAGCGATATGAAAATTTCAATTTTCAGCTTTTTCAATATCAACGTCGTATTTAACTTTTAAGCAAAACTGCTGGCCGACTCAGGTTTAGTGCGAAAAAAACCTTGCGCTTTTGGTCAAAACGGCTGTCGAATCTGTACTCGAGGCGAAAAAATACATAGAGTATCATAGAGTATTCATCGGGAAGCAAAGAAATCGCTGTTCGAAAATACGCAAAATCACCCATTTTTGTGATTTTGGCTATATAAATGGCCGATAAACTTTTTCGTTAGTCGCCACTCCGGGATTGTATCCTACGTATTTTTTCACGCTGATCACGAATCTGACACTTTTTTATTCGTAGATTAATATTTGATACGGAAAAATTGCATCTCGAAAAAAAAAAAAAAAATCATGAAATTCAAAAAATTTAAAATGACATAAAATTTAAACGGCTAGATCGATTTTCTTGAAATTTTAATGGGATCATCGGGTGATCATATTCCATCTGTCTACGCGTTTTTAGCCCGATAGCTAAAAAATTGCGAGCGCTAGAGCGCGAACAGACATTTTTGAAGAAATTAAAAATGGCGTACAAAAAAAACAACTGAACATTTTTGGATGAAATTTTGACCAAACATTAACTACTGATCAGACATGATGTGTGCCAAATTTCAGCTTGATCGGTCAAGGCGTTCTCGAGTTATAGCAGTTCGAATTTTGCACGTCCATTTCATACACACACACACACACACACACACACACACACACACACACACACACACACACACACACACACACACACACACACACACACACACACACACACACACACACACACACACACACACACACACACACACACACACACACACACACACACACACATCCGGACATTTTTTCTAAATGTGATTTTTCGACGTTTTGGAACATTCTGAACATGTTTTCATTAAAATCTCGAATTTTTTTTTTTTACCAAAACAAAGCTTCCTCTATGAGGAAGCAAAAGCTTACGATTCTGCCGTTTTCTTGACGACTTTCTCGTGGCCTTAGTGTCGCGGGTCTCGCGTTGTCCTAACAACTCGTTGTAATATGGCGAGTCGGTCAAAACGGCTGTCTTGCCGCGAACTCGACCTCTGCGAGGCGTCATCTCATGTACAGCCGGTAGCGGTTGAATATCGTATGGAGATATTCCAAAAATGCTTTTTACCGATCGTTTGTCCGTGTGCCAATCTGAAAAGAAAAAAAAATCAAATTGTAAAAAACAGGATGTAATTTTATACAATGAATGAAACGTACGGTTGAGTTTTGTTTTTTTAGGAGTCTCAACAGGTGTGTCCTCATCGTCAGAGCTCGAAAATATCGTCAGAAGGAAGACAAAGTTTCGTCGAGGTCTTTTACCAGGCAAGCTAGTCGAACAATGTGGCTGTGGTTGACTTATCTGTTCGCTTTCCTCCTGAATCGAAACTTGGCTGAACGACTGACTCAACTGATCAGAAACTTTAGCACTCGGCGACAAACTTAGCACCTCATGAGCATCATCCTGAACATATTCATTTACAGGGCTCGGCGAATGAATGGCGGGCATTTCATCGTACGAAATTTTTTCCGTTGGAGTAATTGTCGGAGACTGAAACGTGTCTGCAGCGGAAAAAAACTCGTCGCAGGAAGACGTCATCGGCGAATGAATGGCACACATTTCGTCGTGAGACATTTTTTCCGGTGCTGTAATTGTCGGAGACTGAAACGTGTCTGCAGCGGAAAAAAACTGGTCGCAGGAAGACGTCATCGGCGAATGAATGGCACACATGTTATCGTTCGAAATTTTTTCCGGTGGTGAAATTGTCGAAGTCCGAAAGGTATCCGTAGCGGAAAAAAACTAATCATTAGAAGACGCTCTCGATGTCTTTGTGTCGTGAACTTCGGAGGGCACGATATCGTTATCTAACAATGACTCGGTTTCCTCCAAGGGCATGATCTCGTTCGTTACGGTCACCACTGCTCGATTAGTTTCTTGGAACGAGACTACGTTGTTTACGGCCTCCAACGATGAATCCCCTTGACGGCTGTCAGTTTCCGCAGCAAGAGTGATTTCGTCAGCGGATGTCGTGTGCACATATGCACATTCCTGTGGACGGTTCGTCACCTCGGCCGGCATAAAATCATCCTCGGAGAAAACATTTCGATTAAATGGCCATATGCCCGTTTTTCGGAAGCCATTTTTAGCGGTGTCTGGTGTGGCTGGTTTAACGACCTCTACAAACCACTTAAACCATAAAAAAAAAATATCGGATTGCATCCAGCCGCTCGGATGGCACACACCCCAGCTACCCTCAGGTGCTCCAGTCATCATACTCGGATCCATTCGGACTCGTGGAAAGATAAACATGGGCGGCAAATAATCTTCGGAGGCCGATACACAGAGCTCGACGGTAACATTCTGACCTCGCTCTCCGGAGGTTACGATGCCGACTTGTCTTCTTCCCTTCGTTGCAATGATTTTGGACACGTGCTTCGCAACAGTCGAGCAGCCCATTTCGTCGACTTTGTAGAGGCGATCTGGTGTAAAATCGTACTTCTCTATGGTCTGCTGTAGCAAGTCCTGAAAATTATTGACGACGACCTTGTTGAACCCCATGGCTCGAGCTGCAGACGTGGCTTCTGGCTTGCGCAAAGATAGGATGGGATTCCTCTCCAAAAATCCGCGCATCCAGTCTTCGCCAGCTATTCGACAACGGCTTACAACGGTACTGCGACGGCGGATTACCGGTTCATGCGCACAACTACGAATTGAGCTACGCGTCGGCGCGCGACACTCAAATTTCGAACACGGCCGTATAGTAAAAATCGTCCGCTAGGTGGAGACACCAGAGCCAACCACAAATAGAGGAAGAAGACGCGTCGGCGCACAGATATGGCAGCCAGTCGTAGTGACACGAATTCGTGTTTAAAAACATAAACGCACAATTAAAACCTTTATCGATGTTCGATAGAAGTAGGGAAACTTGCGGTGGATAATCCAGGCGGGGATTAAAAAAAAAAAAAAAAAAATTAAGGGTAGCCCGTCTTGCCCCAGACCATTTTTTTTCGAACGGGTTATAAAACCTGTGACGATATCATTTTTGGGTGAAAAACAATATATCATGCTTTCGGCAGCGTTGTAGCTGCGTTATTTGCTTAAGGGGCCCATCTTGCCCCGGTCTCCCCTACATTGTAATGGAAATTGGACGAATTATTAGTATTTCCTTTTCTCTGTGTGGGATCTCGGAACAGTGTTCGGTTTTTTTATGCGTTGTATAGTTTTGCTGCAATTTCTGAAAAGCATTACGTTTCGAGGGGAAGGGCACCTTATACTCTCAAGAAGAAATTAAGACCATCCAAGATCCAGACCGAGCTCCTTGTACTCAGAAATTGAGTCAGAGCTGAACCCTGCATTTTTCGAATTTCTATGCAACAACCATAATGTCCAACGAAAAAGGGTAGTTTTATTTATTTTTTACTTGTTAATACATTAAAGAACAGCACGGACCAGGTCCCAAATTCCGGAACCGGTTGTTGCATCGATATTCAGAAAAATGCAGTATCTAGCGCGGATTTAAATTTCGACTATAGCGAGGTCGTTCCGGAATTTGCAACCTGATCAATGTTGTTCACTGATGTATTAAGAAGTACAACAAAAAAAAGTTGAAAATCGAAATTTTTATGTTGCTTCCTCATAAAACTTGCAAATTGAAATTTTCATATGACTTTCTCATAATGTTCCTTTATTCGCAAAGCTTCTTCCATGAGAAAGCATTTTCTGTGTTGTCGGCTTCCTCATAGAGGAAGCTTCGTGAAAAAAAGAACATTATGAGAAAGGGACATGAAAATTTAAATTTGCAAGTTTTATGAGGAAGCAATATAAAAATTTCAATTTTCAACTTTTTTCAACGTTGAGGTCGTGTTTGACTTTTATGCAAAACGACTGGCCGATTCAGGTTCTGCGCGAAAAAATACATCAACGCGCTTCACTTTGTCGGACCTTTGCATCTTACATCGTTCAACGAAAATACAGAGTCTTAGAAAAATAATTTTTTAATCATCCAATATTTACCGTTATGTGGCCATGTATTATGTATGTATTTTTCCCCGCTGACTACGAATCTCGAACTTATTTTACTCCTGGAATGATATTCGATGCAGAAACTCTCGTCGGACATAAAATAAACATTTTTCGAAATATTCAAAAATGTTTAGATCTTATAAAATCTAAACGATTCGATCTATTTCCGCCAAATTTAATATGAAACATTGTACAGCTGTCGTCCAGTCCCATGTCAAATTTCATATCGATACCTACATGATTACTCGAATTAAACCGTTTTTGGTAATTTAAAAAAAAAACTCAAAATCCCATAAAATCCGACCACTCCCATAGATTTTGACCGAATTCAATACCAAAGGTCTTTGATCAAAATAGCATATTTGTGTGCAGTTTTAGGACGATAGCTCAAAATTCACGCAAGTCAGAGCTACCAAGTAGCCAGTGCGGAAACAAGGATTTTCACGGAAGAAGTCCACGATCAGCGAAAAGAGCCGCAGACAGCGAAAAAGCTGATAAAATTGCTCGTAGCGTCGCTCGAGAAGAGTACGGGGAGCTGATTGCAAAGGATCGCGGCATATGGAACAATGCTGTGCCTATTGATAATTCGTTGATAAATCCAGTTGATCTCAGTTCGTTCGGTTCCAGTGAAAAAGCTGCGCTAGCCGCAGAGTCTTCAACCTGTAACGCAGCTTCGATTCCTACATTGCTATCTACAAAAAATACAATGGAATCTTCGACCTGTAAGATACCTTCGATCCCCCCATCGGTGTCTACGAAGAAAGCACTGGAAGCAGCTTCAGGTCAAGACGCATGACGAGGAAAGCTTCAGATCGAGATGCATGACTTACAAGACGCATGACGAGGGAAAAATAACAAAGCCGAACGATACAATATTTTGGGCTTCGATGAAAAGCCTCACTGCTGTTGGTAAGTTTTACCCAAGATTAAATAGGCTGTTTCCCCTGAAGTTGAAAAAAAACTTTTTTTGTCGTAAGTGAAATTTTGTAGCTTTCGTAAAGAAATTATTTTTTGCAAATTAGTCTAAAGAGGCATACTTTTAAGTCCTGAGGTTGTTACACACATTTTTGCAGTCATGTCTAACTATATGTACTCCTCCATTTACTTTTAGCTACGCCGGACAATATTTCTCTCCTAGATTCGGTGGTGACATCACTCAAGGCATCAATAATTTCTTCGCCCACCGTCTGTAGTCTTGAAAAAGTGAAACCTTCGTAAGAGATATAAAATATCGTCTGAGATTTCTAAAGTTATTATCGTATTTCAAAAATCTAATTTCATTGTAATCTCATTTTCCATGTTTTATGTCATTTTTCAGATTCCTAAACGGTACAAAAAGCCCGCCAAGGACAAGGTAATTTTATATCATAATATTTGAGCAAATTCAAACAAATCACGTTGAAAAAATTATATTCTTATCGCTCACAATCATTGGGAACAACGAACTGTTTCGATGTTCGGATCTAATATATCTTTAAGAAATTATTGAATACGCCTGATAATGAAATTCGTGAAATGATTTCATTTTTTTTATTTTGATTTTTTTTTCTCAAGCGAAGTTGTTTTTACTTTCATTGGATAGTGTTCTACACCTTTTATTTCTATACTGTCAATAAAAAAAAAAGTGTGCGTGTAACTTTTACGCGCGGTCGAAGTGAAACTTCTTTACTATCGCTGTTCCGTTCTTTTTCCTATATCTTTCCTTCGTCTATCTTTTTATCATGTAAAATAAATAAAATTTCCGATAAACTTATGCTGGCCGAAATATGATACACGCATTTTACTTTGACCGTGTTCCAAATATTGTGAGCAATCTGTGTCAATTATCGAGACGTGCTTCGTAGTAGATTCTATACGGGCTTTCATTATATTTAAATTGAATTATTCGCTTAAAAATTCAATCAATGGCTGAGAATCATCAGCAGTAAAATATTGATAAAAATCTCCGATCATGATCAGTGATACTTCGTGATAATTTTTCGTCGAAAGAGCCGCATCGTTGATTACATTTGCGTGAATGAATTCAATGACTTGTACCGTTTTATTCGGAGATATATCAATATATTTTCGTCAGTACAACAGACTGCACAAATATCCAGTCGGGAAAGATGTTATCGAACTCTGCGAGCGTTGCCTCGACATAATATCTATATTTTTTTATTACAATGTTCAACGTATCCGATGTTCGGTGATTCGATCACATCTACGTCAGTTTAAACATAGTCGCTAAACATACGTTTGTATGAACTAGTATCACCATATTGAGTAAGTCAGTGTTATATGGCCAACCGTAATATTTTTTAACGTAACAAACGAATGGTGCTGCTGTTTGCACAATTTTTAGTATATATAGATACAATACGATTGCACCAAAAGTTATAAGGTTGTATGTATAAGGCTCAGTACGATATTCCACGTGGCCATACCCCCCGAAATTTCTGGTTGATATGATAAAATGGTTCTCTTTCTAGTTTGGCATCTGAAACATTTGACGGAGGTAATTATTGTCTTTCTGTAGTTCGTGTACACAACATAAAATATACTAAGCATGTTTTGTGCAACCCCTCTATGTTTTTCTAGGCCTAAATCGCCTACCATTACCATTATTGCTATGGCTATATCATCCGTAGTGTCCGAGTGATATAGCCGATCGCAAATGTTTATTTGTAGAGCTGCAATTCAATCACGCATCGAAAATATCGACAATTCTAAGTGCATCAACTCAGTTCGATGTTTCTAGAGTTGGTTGCGACCAAAAATTTAAAGGTTTTTTAACGTCCAATTTTCATTATTAAAAATGCCATGGCCATATCACCCCGACTTACCCTAACTGTAAATTATCTTTGTGTTAGACATAGATTGTCATATGACGAGATACACGTGACACGTAACGTGTAATGCGTAATGCGTTACGGCTTCGCAGTAATTCGACTTACTTTACTGTGAAATTCGGGTAACGCTGTACAGGCACCCAATAATTCATCTTACTCTACTGTGATGTCCGTGTAACGCATAAAACGTAACGCGTAACGCGCAACGCGTTACGGGCTCCTAATAATCCGACGTACTCTACTGTGGAGTAAGTTACCTAACGTGTAACGCGTTACGCGTCACGGACTCCCAATAATCCGACTTACTCTACTGTTGAATCCGCGTTACGCGTTACGGACTCCCAATAATCTGACTTACTCTACTGTGGAATCCACGTAACGCGTTACGCGTTCCGCGTTATGGACTCCTAATAATCCGGCTTACTCTAATGTGAAATCTCCGTAACGCGTTACCAATGTGCCAGTAACGCGACTTACTTTACCCTAAAAATGCAAAACGTCCTTAAAGAAGGTTTCACTTCAAAAACTTTGAATAGGACTCATATTACCTTTTTGTTTCAGTAAATAAATAAATAAATAAAATATTCATTGACCATTCACTTCAGTTAAAAAACTTTTGCTGCGTTCAAATCTTGTCAGGAATGAGAAAAACTCAAATGATAAGCGACAGCACAGCGTTAGGGTTCTAGACTAATATGCGTAATGCCCCGGTTCCGAGCCCACCTTTAGGTCATTTTCGTTCTCCGAAATGCGTGATATAGTATCCGAATGTATCCTAAATTGACATGAATTCATGATAATAATTCAAGCCAACTTTTCTTACATTACCAAACTTTTTTCGGTACACGCTAAGCGCCGTAAAAATGGTGTGACTGGGGGTCCGTCGTTTCCACCGTCGAAACCACCTTTTAATACGCGTATCATGGAGAGGTGGTTTGCGTAGTGATTTCGACTACATAGTTCATAAACTTTTTGCACAAAACCACCATGGTGATTTCGAAGGTGGTTCGGTCGGTGGTCGGATCTGTTAGGGCTAGTTTGCGTGTCTAGGTTAGAAATTAAGATATAGGTTAGACGTAGGTGAACGTAGCCATTGACAGCTGTCAAGTCAATCATTGCACGAACGTTGCTAACTTCTATGCCATCTCTTTTTTTATATATTAACCAAAAATAAAATGAGACAAAAAAGAAAAAAAATACTTGATGCGTCCTTCTTTCTGATACACTGAAAGAAGGATCTAGTAAAAATTACCAATCAACTAAGAAAAATTACCATAGGACATAGTAGTACAGCGTGAGGGCGCCACCTATGGCAGAAAGTCTCAGAATTTCCAAGAATTTTTACCATAATATCTAAGAAAAATTCTTATAAATCCGGTACTACCAATTTCTACCATAGGTGTCGCCCTAACGCTCTACTACTATACGCAATGGTAATATCTCTTAAGTGATATTGTAGTAGTTTTTACTAGATCCTTCTCTCAGTGTATAGTGAACCAAGTATATTTGTATTTCGAGAACGTAACAGGTTGTAGCGTCTGTTTCCGGATGGACCCAGAAAAGTCGGTTAAGGCGATACGGGTAAAAAGGCGGTCAATTAAAACATTAACACAATGATATTTATTCAGAATACGTGCGTCTTGTACAGCGACGTTTCGATAACGGATGGTGGTGGGAGAAGCGGTAGCTTGCCAGCGGATGGATGTGGATGAAGGAGAGCAAGAGAATAGGATAGGGATGACTCGTGCGTGTGAAGTAGAGAAGTGTGCGTGCTTTCGAATGATGCCAATTTCGGGACCTTGCGACCTCTCCGCAACACAGGTGTTGTTTTTCTTTTTTTTTCTCATTTTATTTTTGAGTAATATGTAAATAGACGTAGATTATGTAAGTTTTCCGATTAAAAACATTGTTTCCTACATATGTTTATTATATTACATACAAACATGGATGTATTAATCTTTGTTTTTTTTTAATCTTTCGTTTATTCACATGATACAATGTGAATAAACGAAAGGCAAGCTCTAGTCTGTCCGAAGTTGACAAAACATCATGTTTATCTCAACAATGCACTGAAAATGCGCGTCCGGCTAGCTACGCAAGTATGCAATTCTATCGTTAAGATCCTTTGAATTAAAAAAAAATGGGTCACTTCAATTAGTCTGTTGTATGTACAGGTCTTCAGTAATTCCGTTGCCGGGGGATTACGTTTTTATGAAAGAC
The DNA here is from genome assembly GCA_964017025.1 of Stenichneumon culpator. NCBI lineage: Eukaryota > Metazoa > Arthropoda > Insecta > Hymenoptera > Ichneumonidae > Stenichneumon > Stenichneumon culpator. The sequence continues at coordinate 1,614,040 of OZ024773.1, read as the reverse complement.
ACGAGCCAGCGTTGCAAGGTTGTGAAGCCACAGCCAAATTTTGCAAGTGGATGAATGACATGTTTGACGCCCTTAATCGCACTCGCGCATTTGGCGGCGTAACACCAGGAAATTTAGACTTCAAGGTGAGTTCAACAAAAATATGCGTAGTTAATAACATTGTTATTTGAATGAAATCTATCATTTTCACTTTTAGAGAATTGAAGAATCACTGGAAAAGTTTAATTCCTGGGAGGAACAGATGCTAACGGGAAGACTTTCGAAGTATCTGTTTTTGACGCAACAAACAGCAGACGGTCTCCGAGCGACATTGAAATCAATGTTAGATCTCATCTCGTATCTCACGGAACATTGTGGATTTCTATACGTATTAACTGGACGTATAAATCAAGACCCGTTAACTATTTGTTTACAGGATACTCCGCTTCTAACATTATTTAATTAGTCATCGTTTTCATACCATGTATTGCAGGAATTAAAAAAGGGTAACTATGTTAGTATATCTCATATGGGTGTGAGAGTGCACCTACATATCGCTTTCAGTGGAGCACTCTAGAATATGCCTCAAATTATCTTCAAAATTTCTAATCAACATACCTTACCTATTCTTGGATCAGAGTTGGGCAAAAACTAGAAAATACTGAAAATACTATATGTATTTTAAGTACAACATACTTTTTATACTTACAAAACATTGACAAGTACTGCGTTCGAGTACTTTCTAAAATACGTCGTAACTAAATTTCATTTTTGACATTTTCTTTTTCATACTCGAGATTAAATTTGTCACATTCGAGATGTGTCATTATTTTCACCGCAAACTTTTTTTCTATTTGACATCCGATATTTTTCAACATCTAAAACTTTTTCATATTTGCCATTCAATATGTTGTTTAAATTGCAAATATAAGATTTTTTTACATTTCAAAATTACTTTGCATTTGACATACAGCATTCAGAATCTGAAATTTCTTTTTTTTTAATCTTTATGTAATGATTTGACTTTGTATTTCTAACTTCGCATGAAAATTTAGCATAATTCAGAATTGCACATCAGAATTTAACACTAATATCATATATGTAATTTGGCATTTGCAATGAAATTTTCAAACATTTTAGATGAAATTTTTATTCCGTTCTGTTAAAATCTTCCAAGTATTTTGACTACGGATATTCCCACAATCATTCTTAAAATTCAAATGTGGAAGTGGATGTAAAAATTCTTGGTATTTTATACTCAGTTGGCCCAAAGAGTACTTTAAATACCAAAAAAGTATTCGAATACTTAAAATACGTAAAATATATCATGTATTTAAAATACTGCCTAGCTCAGTTTAGGATTCGATAGTGGACCGATCCTAAAACGGTCCTCGAGTTTTTTATTTTATGTTTGTGTTTGTTTCTGAATTTGCCCCTGCAGAAGTTTTTCGGGACGGTGCGACAAGCAGGTGGTTGTGATGACCATCCTTCGACACCAACGTTCCTCAGTATTTATAAAATCCTTTCGACGTACAGCGTCTTGAAGCCTCCCAAGACAGGCAATTGCTCGATTTCCTCGGACAAACCTGTATCTCCCTTAGTGTCTCTCGCAGATCTCAAAGATATCTACACAAATTCTAAAAAATCTGTCATTCTTGCGGAAAGTATAAAGGTCAAATTGGAAGAAATAATTCAACACGAAGATTGAGACTTCAAAAGTATGGGTATAGGAGAGCACGATTACAGCTTGCCGGAAGTAAACAACTGTGTTTGGTATAGTTTGCCAAAAGATTAAACGAAACGAATTTGCAATACCGTTAAATGCTTGGTCTGTAAAGTAGCTCTCATAAAGCCCGAAGCGACTGGCGTTGTTCTGCCTGAAGCTGTTTTAACACGGTGGCAACAAAGAGACGGATTGGTGCATCCAAACGCCCGTTTATGCCGGTTCTTTCTCTTCCTCGAAAGTCAATTCGAAAAACATTGCAAATCTGCGAATGTTTTTAAAGAGATACTGCAAGAGGTGTACAATTATACAGGTCTCCCATACCCATGTCTCGATCACGCGTACCATATTATTCTTCAACTTATTCAGTACTTTGTTACAATGAGGATGCAGCAATACTGCACGCGCTTGAATGCTGAGAACGAAAAAAATAATCAGCTAAAAAAGAAAACGTCGAAATTTTGTAAGACGTAACCGACGTAGCGAAACTTCGATTATGCAAATGTATTAGTAAAATAATTGCAAATATAATAGCAATAAAAATATTTTCTAATTAATTATTATAGTCTCATTTTATTCATAACCAGAACTTTGATATATATATAATATAATATCAAAATTACATTCAATGTTATAAGATTATTTTTACAATTATTTTTGGGGTTAGATATTTCTAAATTCAAAGATGCCTCCAAATAGGAATTTCCGTAATGTAGCATCTATAGGATCTATAGCTAATGCCGGGCAGAATACTACTAGCGCCACTCAGCGGCGGCATCCGCTGCCATTCCACTAATCGCGAAGTGCGTCAGGGGCCTGATATAAATATTAATATTACATCGTCGTATCGACAACACCGCCGTAAGATGGAAGGAACAACGAACACTCTGGACCAGTATAGGTAATGAATACGATTGGGGCGTCCAAATTTCATATCCAGGCGTTAGTATGGCTTTGGGTATTGGATATTGTGTGATTACACTGATCCCCTAAGGGTTACGGGCTCCTTCACTTTTCCTCCTTCCTTATCCGTTGTCACCTGTTACATTCTTGGGCCCGGAGCTACGTCGCCGTCCGTTTTTTCTTTAACCTTCGGGACTCCAGTCTCGGGAATCGAACCTGCGACACTTTCCAGTCTTTTGGTTTCCCATACCGAGGCGCTGGACCTTTCCTCTGGGGGTACTATTATAGTGAGTTCCGAACCACTTTTTCGCAGAGAAAACACCACAGAAAATTCTTGGTGCTTGCCGGGAATCGACCCCGGGCCTACTGCATGTAAGACGCGCGCTGATCCGCTTGGCCACGCTCACCCTTGGCAAGAGATAACCTATTGATATTATGTAATCAAGGTAGAAGAGGAAAAGCGCTGGAATGAGAAGTGTAGATAAAGCGGATACGGTCGTAGGAGTAATCGTATAATCTTGGTCGCCCGCAAGCGCACGCTTAGTCATTATAACGAACGACGGTGGCAAGTAGTGACAACGGATTTGAATATCGGACCGGAGATGTTTACACAAGTCAATCCCTTCGAGGTTCCCCCAATCCGACCTGCCTGCGCAAACAAATACTACTATAGGAACATACAGAGTGATTCCATATTTACATACACCCCTTCATTATGTATTATGTGTCGGCTTGTGAGCCCACCTATACTCCTTGGTTATTGCTTCATTTATATTCATCACAATTTCCTGTACGAGACGGTAATATTTCGCACTGCTCTAAGATGTAGAGTAGGCAACCAGCTAACTGAGCGCCTCGGGAACAAATCCAATGAGGCACAATGAGGTAACTAACCCTCCCTCTTCCATTTTTCATTCTCTGCTTGCAAAGGTACAGGCATCGACGAGCCCGCAAGTGGCGGGTTAGCCTTCACCGATATGCGTTGCACGATGATTAGATACGCAATGATAGCTTCTGCCTAATCATGGGCCCGAATAATCACGATGAACCGGAAATGAAAGAATTACTATAAATATAAAGGAAAAGAATAATAATATATACCTGAATATTCCATCGCTGGTATCCTGCAAAATAAAATAATAATTAACCGAATCATTGTCAATTTTCTTAGCATTAAGAATAATCATAATTACCTGGTACCTCGAATTAAGTAGAGATGGACAAATATTCGAACAATTTGAATATTTCAATATATTCCAATAATTATGACCTTGAAGATATCTGTATCGGACAAAATTCAATCTTTAGTACGCCACGACTGCCGTACTTTTCATTCTACAGACTTATGTCTGGGCTCGTTTTCTTCGTTATGAAATTCTCTAGGTGCGCATTATTTCCTTTTTGTGTTTCATCTTCTTCAAGGTAGTGCATTGAAAACAAATTTTTGGCAGGTCATAACTACCATGTTGATCATCATAGATAATTCGCTCAGGCGTAATTTTATTCGTTTCGAAATTCTCCAGGTGTGCATTTTTTTAAATCTTCTTGAAGGCAGTGCATTAAATCGAATTAGCAGTAAACCATTATATGCAATGAACATTATTAGCCAATTCGAATGCACGTATTCGCACTGTTGCCCAGAGCACACCACGAGAAGGTTATGTTAAGATAACCACAAATAATATTTGCTGACAAATGCTCCATATATTTTTTTTTTTATTATTTATTTATTTTTCATTTTATTCATTTCAATGGATTGTTTCTTTTGGATGACTTATTACATTAGTACATTATCGATAACAGTGGTGATTGAAATCGTATGCCGGCGTATATCACATACGTCGCATCACAAAAATAATCGAAAACTACCAAACAGAAGTTCTTAATTTAAATAGCGGTGAAGTTTAAAACGTTGGAAAATTGCAACGGTTTGCCGCGTTCTGACGCTTGGCCCATATGCTATATGGCGAATAAAGAAGAGGTTATGGGACCACGGACCAGTGTCCGGTTGTTTATTCATTGTCTAGGTTTGTTGAACTTTGTGAAAAGTATTATTTTTCGAAGGAGCACCTTATACTTTGAAGAAAGAAAAATAATACAATCCAAGGTCCAGGCCGAGCCCTTGTATACTCGAAAATTTAGTCAGAACTAGAAACTGCATTTTTCCGAACATGGATGTAACAACCATGATGTCCAACGAAAGAGGCTTGTTTTAATTTTTTTATACTTCTTAATACATCAAGGAACAATATCGACGCGGTTTCAAATTCCGGAACGAAGTAGCGAGTTCCAGAACTAGCGAGTATAGTCGAAATTTAAATCCGTGTTACGTCCTGATCAGCATTTTCTTGCATCTACGGAAAAGGAGATTTCTCTCGATATTACGCTTTTCGGAAATTTATTCAGGGATGGGCTGAGAATGCATGTCGAAAGAATATAGGTCGATTATTAACGCGCTGTGTCTACCTCGTTCGAAATGTTATAATTCTCTGCTTGACCCTGACATACCGTAGCAAGGCTGAGAAATAAGACTCCCGACGGCTGGCGCTGCACTTCGCGACTGTGAGTCAAGGCTACTGTTATCGCGGATTGTCCGGTTCGTCGCTCTACCTTGGACGTCCTTGGTGAAAAACCGATGAGCTCGACTCTTAATTTTAAGCAATCTCTCGTTAATGTGATCAAATTCCGGATTGATTATTAGTCATCCGCAAATTATTCGGAATAGTTAATTAAACTTCGGTAAATCAACAAACTAAACATATTCGCCAAAGATGAACGAGAATAAATAAAATGGTTGGAAAATTAAATTATTTGATGACTTACGATGATTCGAAAATGAATTAATCGTTTAGGAATATAAAATAGTCGAAAACGAATGACGATGTCGAATTCGAAATTCCTTGTCCTTTCTTCCTTCCTTCCTTCCTTCTTTCGATCTTTCAGGAATAATCGTTGGAGTCGACAACCAATGTCAACGATGGTTGATGATAATAAATTATAACTCTGATATATTTCATTTGTTGAGATAAATGTGCAAGTTGTTTATTTATCGGAGATTGAAACTTAATTTCCGATTTTTAATTAAGAGTTAAAATGATTGACAGGTGTTAAAAAAAGTCCAGGTGTTTTAAAAATGCTCCAGCAATAATGATTTCTTGGCAATGAGGACTTTCGCGAAGAGGTGACGTTCCGCCCTTGGAGAGCTTCTTTTATCGTTTCGATCCGGGGATGCCCGCGCCACCAAGCTCCCCGTCGCATCCACTGATGTCCATTGAGCTACCGTCTGATCGGCTTGTCCCCTTCCGCGGTGATTATCGATCGGTCTTGGCATCTTACGTTGCTTATTTTAATAATTTTATAACATTCCCAGTGAGCACCGTAATATATCGGCAATGTAACGGCAACAAAATCGAATATAACAAGTAATATTACTAGAGTGTTACACGCAAGTTACCGGTAACTTGCCATTTCCGGCTCAACAATGTTACATGTTATATAACAGTGTTTATTAAGGTTAAGTGTTTAACAGTGTTAATTAAGATTGCGATATCTAGCAATAACGTAACAAAAACGATAACAGTTACATAACTTCAACGTAACTGATTGTAACAGTTAACATAGTACGGAAAACAATTAAAAAATATATTCACGCTTAACCATACCTCAATTGGCATTGTTATTTGTTCATAGGTATATTTACTCTATTACTAGAAACAAATATGTATTGGAAAAAATGAAATTATTTTTGTGACATCGGCGAGATTCGAACCTGGGACCCTTGGATTTGTAGTCTGCAACCATACCTATTCAGCTATGCCGGAGTTGAGAATAAAGTTTTGGTAAATAGTATATACCCTTCAAACTGCGTCTTTGCAGATCGTGATTGAAATTACATCATTAGTATAAATGAAAAATGTGTGTAATCAATACTGGAATATCATTACAATATAGCGGGAAACTTCTTTACCAATTTCATTGACATTAAAACGAAAACTAATAACTAAGTCTTAACAAATCGATTTTAAAAAAATACTTGCAATGTCAAAAAGCAATTGAAGACTCACCGCATAATTATGCACGAAAGCGGCTATAAGCATATTATGCGAACGTCGTAGAGTCTCATTGGATTACTGTAATGTTATGATTTTATACCCTAATAACATCACCTGATCATAACCAAAGTTAAATTAACATTGTTGCAAACATGTTACGTAACAGGTACAGAAGTTTTGTTACATACGTGTTGATCCAAAATGTTATATAACGGGTAGATAACCTTTTTGAAAGGTTTCAATAATATCTTTTTGAAATATTGAGAATACCAGTAGTAAAAAAGATTTATTGCCAAAGTTCATATTTAGTTTTTTTTTTTTTATACAGTCGACTCCCTCTAACTCAACGCTGTCGGGACCGGATTTCCGTGGTACTAGAGAGAGTGGCATACTAGAGAGAGTCTCCCACCACAGCCTACCTCGAGCCATGTGAAGCGCGCGAAACTGTTAGATTAGGCCGATTAGGTTAAGCTAGGCAAATTCACGACAGTGGGGGAATGCCTTCCCCTCTGTGGATTCGCGTTGAAAGAGAATCGAGAGAAAATGCCTACTAGAGAGCGTTGAGTTACAGGAAGTTTACTGTACTAATTTTTATACTTAATGCTAATTTTGCACCTTGGCAAAGGGCCATTGACCTGGGTCCTTCAGCCCCATATTAAAAATATTTTATCAATATTAACCAATATTTGTAAAATGTTTGGAACGTATTTTGAAAATACTTTTTTGTCCGCTGATAAATCTTACATTGAAATGTTTCAGTAATGTTTCACCGATGAGAAAGATTGCAATGTGAAAGATTGCATCATCAATTCAAACTGTGTATACACACCCGCATAAACACGGAACATTCGTAGAAACTTTTCGGTGAAACATGCAATAAAAAAGATTTCAAAATATTTTATGACTCTTCAGAAGTATTTCAGATGTGTTGAAAGATTAATTATATTTCTGAAATATTTAAGAAACCTTTCGTTGGAATATTTTGATTGAAAATTCAAAAATATTATTTTCACATATTTTAGAAATATTTCGTAAAATTTGAAACTGTAACATGAGCAAAGCTTTTCCAATAATTTCTCCGTATTCGCGCGCCTCCTTTAGAAGAACGGGCACTCAAACGGAAGGATTCGTGGACTCGAGCGTCTAGGAATTATGGGTTGGTGTGTCAGAGACGTTGTTTATGTGAGACAGTGATAATTTTTAATGGTACGTAACAAACTCTCCTGTGATTACAAGCTTTTCTATTCTTCGAATTAATTCGTGTATTTATTATCGTTCAAGGTATTTGTTTCAGTCGATAACAACATTTTATAAGTTCAAAATTGGCACGAAATTTCAGAGTGTCACAAATTTTATAAGTCCTCGGCACGAACTTCACACGTCCAGCGTTTCACAATTTTTATAAGTTCGAACTGGCACGAAAATTTATGTCCTTTTTCGGTACAGAAATTTATAAGTCCGAATCGGCACAGATTTTATAAGTTAACTCGGCCCAGAAAATTTACAAGTCCAAATCGACACAAATTTTATAAGTTCACTTTGGCACAATTTCACATTTATCTAACTTATTTCACTTTCACTTTTACTTATCACTTTTCACTTTAGTCCTTGAGAGTTGTCCGCTGGTAAAGTAGATCAAAATCACCGTCGAAATCACCGTCGAATCACCGTCTTTTATACGCCGATTTTGGTCCCCCTCTTTGTCGGTTCTGCAGGGTTTTGGCGGACTCGCGTCTGCGTGCGATCGGCCGATTATTAATTTTCTTATTGGTTACTCGCGGGGAGCTCCCTTCGCCCTCCAATGCCGGGCTGGGATTCCCGTGACGCACTTCCGGCATTCCCTGCTGAGCTAATGGTGTTCCTGTTGGTGCCGCGTGCTTTTTCCAGTGTCGTCACTTTTATCCAACCATCTGCGTCGCTTTTCCCTCGCTTTCTCCTTTCTTCGATCTTGAGCGTGCTTTCGCCGCAAGCCCGCTCGGCAGCGCCGCGGTGCTTCCGATCTCTCGGCTGCGCATGCGCTCGGTTCGATATTGATCGAGCCGCCGCTCGATCCTGGCAGGTGGCGCCACTTACACCTCACGCTCTCGTACTCGGTGCCGATAGCCGCGGCTTGACTCGACATCGGGTGTTCGCCGATAGTCACCCCGTCTCAAAACATTGAAAGTATTTCTAAAACTATTTCTTAATACTTCGTTCTATTTGGGAATGATACATTACATATTAATTCCATGTTATGTTTCTGTAATAAAATATGCTAAGTGGTAAGCTACATTGACATTGTTACACGCGGGTTACATAACAGTTACACGAATTTTGGTACACAAGTGTAACGACATACCGATATGTAACAGTGACATTACTCGCATATAATAATGGTACATTACATGTAACTTCCATATTATATTACCGCAATAAGACGTGTTCACTGGGTTAGCTTTTACAATAATTTTCCGATTAAACAAATTATTCCCTAAATTTTCGTTTTTAATTTCAACGGTTTAGAAATTTTTACGAATTATCCATCTTGTTTCTTTCAAAAGTTATTCCCTTAATAAATTGACATTGTTTAAATAATCTTTATAAATTCCGGATTTTCAACAAATAATTATTTAACCTCGCTGAAACTACACAAACCCCTAAATATTTACCTAGCATGATAGCAACTAATTCCCCGCTATTGATTATCTACCAAAACAGATGTTTATCTGAACAATAAAAAAAAATATATGTGTATTAAAATGTAAAAAAAAATCGAAAAAAATCAAATCAAACCAGCCAAGTAGTATTACAAAAATCTAAAAAAAAAATACAAGATGTAAAAAATCTTGAACAAAAAAAACTTAGCGTGCCAGTTTTTTTCCATCACTGTCGTACGTAGTTCATTCAAAAATTATATTAAAAAAAACTGGCACGCCAAGTTTTTTTGTTCAAGATTTTTTACATCTTGTATTTTTTTTTTTTTAGATTTTTGTAATACTACTTGGCTGGTTTGATTTGATTTTTTTCGATTTTTTTTTTTTACATTTTGATACACATATATTTTTTTTATTGTTCGGATAAACATCTGTTTTGGTAGATTTTTTAATTTTTAAGAGGTTTTTCCATAAACATATTTTCTGAATGTTTTAAGTGAGGCAGATTTGAAGAAAACATGTGAACATAACTTCCGTTATGTTCACTCGGATACACTCACTCGTTTTGCGTTACTATGTTGTTGTTTAGAAAAGTGACGGAGAGAGTTGGAGATTTTTTGTGAAAGAGAGCGGACGTGTTCGGTCGTGTCTCCATAATAAATGTTTTTATACCATTGATGGTTACTCAAATAAACCGATTTATTTTCAAAGAGACTGATTTGTGACTGTGTCGTGACGAGAAGTGCGACAATTTATCAGAAGTGGGATTGTGATCCAATAATTGCTTGACTTTCGACTGAACGAATCCGGGATTCGTTTAAGGAATTGAGATAACGGACTTTCTCAATCGGAAGGGCAATTGACTCAAGCAATCGGCCTAAATAAATTGATTTTTTTTTTTTTTGCCCGGAAACTGTCATCGTCATCGTGGATACCTGTACGGGAAGTACGCCGAAAGTAAAAAGAAGACGAGGGCGACCAAGAAAAATTCAAACGGTCCAAGCAGCACATACACCAGAAGGAAACGAAGTACACGAAGAAATGCAGCGAACTCCGATCATACGAGGAAGACAAGAAGGTCCAGACGATGTTGGAGCGGCAGGAGATCATCGGAATGCGTTACTAGACGATATTGGAGCGGTAGGAGGTCATCGAAATGAGTTACCAAACAATATTGGAGCGACAGGAGATCATCGCATTGGATTATCAGACGATATTAACGGTGATGTAGATGATGTTTTACCGGAGTTAGGACGAATGAGTTTATTCGATAATCCTCGAAGTCATGCGCGGAATTTCATGGATTTATCAAAGGTTTTACCAAGCTTCGATCCAGTCAATTCGGACAGTGACATCCATCGATGGATCGAAAAGATCGAAGAGTACGCACAAATGTATGGGTGGGACGACTTGGCAACAAAGCATTATGCTTTATCGAAACTTGAGGGTGTTGCCAAGAAATGGAGAGACAGTTTACAAAGAGCCAATCGAACATGGGAAGATTGGAAAAACCTGTTAACAAAATCATTCCTCGGAGAAGAAACAGGCGTAAAAAAAGTGCTAGAGGCGCAAAACTATAAACGCAGATTTGGCCAAAACATCGTCGAGTATTTTTATGAAAAATTGGCACTCTGTAATAATGCTCGAATGGGCGATCGTGAGACCATCGAGTGGATAATTGATGGGTTAGACAACGTTCAATATCGCTCGTATCTAGGACCTCTTTCTCGATACGCACATTCAACGGATCTGTTACCGGATTTAAAAAGTGGAGATGTTTTTATCAAGGATCAGGTACGACCAGTATCGAAAGTACCGTACTGGAAAAAGGGAAATCAACCCTTTAGTCATCAGAAGATGGAGGATAAAAACCAAGACTATAGAAGCCAAGAACAAGAAAAGTCCAATGATACGCGAATAGATAAAACGAAAGACTTTGCGAAAATTACGTGTTTCAGGTGTGGTAATCAAGGACACTACGCACGCAATTGTTCCGAAAAGAAGGAAAATAAAGAACGAACCAGAGATAACAAGAAGGAAGAGAACGAGAAAGTCCTTCACGTCCACGGCAATTCTCATGGAAAATTTTTCAAAGATGCGAAAGTTAACAAAAAGGGAATTCGATGTTACGTCGATTTGGGAAGTGCGGTCACTACTATGAGAAAAGACTATGCTGACCAACTTCATCTGAGCTACTACGAGGGAATCTTAACACCATTCACTGGGTACGGTGGAGGCAAGGTCACTCCAATCGGTGTGATGACTGTTGAGATCGACATTGATGGTGTGAAGGCAAAGTGCGATGTCTTCGTTGTACCAGAAGAGGCTCAGATTGTACCCTTATTAGTTGGACATTCGTACACTGAACAAGAAAACGTCCATATATTGAACACGCAAGGAGCACTGGAGATAGCAAACGGACTGGACGAGTTATTGAAAATCGAAACCACGAAACCAGTCAAAACCAAATTCGTTGCTGAAGATAACATGGTGATTCCAAAAAATTACCTTGGGCATATTAACGTCATCGGTAATATACCGAAGCAAGCTTTTTATCTTGAAGGCGGAACTCAAGAGTCGGGAAAAATAATTCCACGATGTATAATCAGCGCAAATGAGAATGGTGAATCGGTGATACCGATTATGAATTTGAGTTGCAATGATATGTCGGTAAAGAAGGGACAGGTTATCACGCGAGGAGAAGTCTGCGCAGAAGAGGAGACAACACGAGAAATAAATACTGATGAGATTCAAGAGGATGAAGTTGACTCGGATTTATCTGAAGAGGATCATACGAAACTGGTGAAATTGATTAATCAATATCGAGGAATCGTTGCTAAAAATGTCGATCAAATGGGGAAAACGAACGTGGCGGAAATGGCGATTCATCTGACGACTGAAAAACCAGTTAGCTATCGACCATACCGTCTTTCGTATCACGAGAAAGAACAAGTCAAAGATATGATCACCGATCTCAAGAAGGCAGATGTGATCGAAGACAGTTCTTCACAATACGCAAGTCCAATTATATTGGTACGAAAGAAGAGTGGGGAGATAAGAATGTGCGTCGACTACCGAGCATTAAACAGAATTACGATAAAGGACAAATATCCGATACCACTGATAGACGATCAGCTGGACAGACTTAGAGATAATCGATTTTTCTCAAGTCTCGATTTGTTTAGTGGATACTATCAGGTTCCAGTAGCTCGCGATTCAAGGGACAAAACTGCATTCATCACTCCCAACGGACATTACCAGTTTAAGCGGATGCCCTTTGGACTTTGTAACGCACCGGCTGTGTTTCAGAGAATGATGAACGTCGTTCTTGGATCGTTGGATGGGGACGTAGCAATGGCTTACCTCGACGACATTATCACAGCAAGCTCAACTCTGGAAGATGGAATTAAGAAACTCGAAAAAGTTTTTAACGTTCTTCAAGCTGCAGGCTTGACGATTAACCTCAAGAAGTGTCATTTCTTTAAACGAAAAGTGGAATACTTGGGTTTTGAAATTTCGCAATTCGGAATCGAACCAGGCACAAGGAAAGTAAATTGCGTAAAATCCTTTCCAATACCTACGAATGTGAAAGCCGTCAGAAGTTTCGTGGGATTGGCCAGCTACTTTAGAAGGTTCGTGAAAGGTTTTGCATCCATTATAAAACCATTGACGGATTTATTGAAGAAAAATGAGACTTTTGTGTGGGGTAGTGATCAGCAGCAAGCGTTCGACGAAATTAAATTGAGACTCTCGTCACGACCAATATTGGCGATATTTAATATAAAAGCGAAGACTGAAGTACACACTGATGCAAGCCAGTACGGGTTAGGAGCAGTCCTATTACAAGAACAAGAAGACAATAAGCAGACGAGAAGAATGCATCCGGTTTGTTACTACAGCCGAAAAACGACCAACGATGAATCCAAGTATCACTCTTATGAGTTAGAGGCGTTGGCTATCGTTTGCGCGTTGGAAAAATTTCGCGTTTACCTCATCGGAATCGAATTTACCATTAAAACTGACTGTAACAGTCTGAAACTTCTGGATAGTAAGAGGGATTTGAATCCGCGGATAGGAAGATGGTTTATCAGACTGTCAGAGTTCAATTATCATATTGAACATCTAAAGGGCGATCAGAATTGTGTTGCTGATAGTTTGAGTCGGTTTCCGGTCGAGCCAGCCGAAGAAACACCAATTATCGGACTGCCGATTATGGGAATCAACGTTAACACTGACTGGATTGCTGCCATGCAACGAGCTAATGGAGAGATCCTCGAAGTACGAAATAAGCTTGAAAATGGAGATAAAGAAACGCACAAGAAGTTCACTATGTACAACGCTAGAGTGTACAGAATAACGAAGGGACGATGGCGATTGTACGTGCCCACCGAATTAAGGTACGAAGTGGTCGCGACTGCTCACAAAAGTCTTGCGCACTTGGGGATTGACAAAACCCTGACAAAGTTGAAGGAAACATACTATTTTCCGGGGATGCGTGAATACGTCACGACATACGTGAATCGTTGCATCAATTGCATTTATTACAAGGCTCAGACGGGAAAGAAGAGTGGATATCTGCACCCGATTAATAAAGGATCTATTCCGTTCGAGACTATACATGTCGACCACCTCGGACCCTTCGTAAAAACGACGCGAGACAACAGATACGTGCTGGGTGCAGTATGCGCTTATAGCAAATATGTAATACTCGAAGCCGTACAAACCACAGGATCAGATGAAACAATCGCCGTTCTACAGAAACTTATTGGACACTATGGCAAGCCGAATCGCATAATCAGCGATCGAGGAGCGGCGTACATTTCAAAAAAATTCAACGACTTTTGCTTAAAGTTTGAGATCACCCATGTTTTGATTGCTGCTGGTACGCCGAGGGCAAATGGCCAAATCGAGAGAATAAACAGTGTTATTTTAAACTGTTTACCGACCATAACCAGCGACAACGAGCACTATGATTGGGACGAGAAGATATATGACGTGCAGTGGGCTATAAATAATAGCACGCATCGAATCACAAAACGAACGCCAGCCGAGCTAATTTTCAATTACAAGCCCATCGGAAAAGAAGACTCTGCATTGACGCGCGAAATAAAAGACCTTAATCATCAGTTCGGCGTTGAAGTTGAAAACGAGGATGTTTCGGAATTACTACAAAAAAATCAAGAAGCACTCTCCAAACAGTTTAACAAGAAACGTAAAAATGCACAGAAATTGAAGTCTGGACAATTAGTCATGATTCGCTACGAAGCGCCAGCAACAGGAGAAAGTCGGAAATTGGCCGAAAAATATCGAGGACCGTATGAAGTGGTAAAAGAAATAGGAAACGATCGATATTTAATTCAAGACATCGAGGGAGAAATGCAGAGCCAGCGACTTTACAAGGGCATCATTGCTGTAGATAGATTGAAATTAATTCCTGGAGAAGTATAACTTTAATAGAAGACTACCATCGACGAGGACGTCGAATATCATCAGGATAGCCGAATTGAGGCAGATTTGAAGAAAACATGTGAACATAACTTCCGTTATGTTCACTCGGATACACTCACTCGTTTTGCGTTACTATGTTGTTGTTTAGAAAAGTGACGGAGAGAGTTGGAGATTTTTTGTGAAAGAGAGCGGACGTGTTCGGTCGTGTCTCCATAATAAATGTTTTTATACCATTGATGGTTACTCAAATAAACCGATTTATTTTCAAAGAGACTGATTTGTGACTGTGTCGTGACGAGAAGTGCGACATAAGTACTTGGCGTACCATTTTTACTTTTTTGAAAAAAGTATTTTGTGGTTGATTTCACCTATTTTTTTCTGCAAGTGCGATTTTCTTCTTAGTCTTAATCTCGAGGAGGAAAGCATTTTTTTTACCGAAAAATTTTTCCATTGCTGCAATAACAATATTGAGAAAACTTAGTGTCAATCAGTTTACATTTGATATAAAAATACTCCCCAGGTCCATCGTGAAGATTTCCGAAGAGACCGAAGAATTTTTGCGTATAGCACGCATCACCTCACACCCGTATTTCAGGTTCACCTCATCATATCTCGGGAACCGCTGGACGCTTATGATCGTAATTAGGCCCATTGGAAAGCTTGGGTCCGAATTATATGATAAAAGTGTCCTTGAAAAGTCGATCAGATGCTTCGTTGCCGATGTACTTTATGACCTCACACCCGTATTCAGGTTCACGCACAATCGAAACGTTTTGGATCGATTCCTGATCGCGATCATCGTACACAAGAATCCACCGAACGAATGTGTTCGGAATTGAGCGAACTCGAAAGCTTGGATAGACATTCTATAGTAAAAATCTTATCACCATTTCGATTCGATGATTTATTCGTGAGGTAACGTAGTGCCAATATTTACTTCCGCCATATTGGAGTATATACACTTGGTAGCGTTATATGATATGAAATGACATTTTTTTTTTAACTTGGCGTCGAGACGCTACCGCGTCTCTTGATTCTAATGTCTATTTTGTTGACAATAAAAATATGATTTTAATACATAAACTAATTTTCCCAATTATTATAGTAATAGTTCATAATTTTTTGTAATAATTTTATATCGAAGATTTGACCCAAATTATCCATCGAACTTGGCTGTATTGGATTAATATTTATTTATTTATTACTGGCCATTTTCCACGAATATTCGTCTCAAATGAGCCTATTAGTAATAATGAATTATTACATGTTCTTATAATGGTTTGAAGAATTATCCTCCGAGAGGTGCTGCACGCTTTAGCGCCGACGGTAAATTTCCCAATCAATCGCTTCGAGACAGTTGCACCGATTCTTAGGCTGCACCGCTGTATGCGTGCGTGCGACGCCTCGCTCTGCGTGTTAGAGCGATAAGGTGTCATCTCCTTTTGTATGTGGGAAATATTCATGTGGCTTTAGCGTTATAATTAAGACAATGGGTATGGGCCCGAGGTATTCTCACAGTCGACGACCTTCGAGAGCGAGTCGAATACCCCTTTTGTATTACATTGTCAATCACGTGATTGTTGCCATGCCAATCACTAAATTAAATCGTTCACCGTCTTAAATGCGCAATTAATAATTATTCAACGTGCAATCACATTTCGGTGGTTACTTCGTTAATATGATTTTTATTGTGGCTCGACAATTTTTTTTTAATCCCTTATAAATTTATTATTTTATTATCGAATATTCCTAGATTTCTGACCAGTTGCGTCAGTGAATTTGACCAAAATTCACAGGACGTAACATCCGCGCCAGGGACTGCATTTTTTCGAACATCGATGCAACAACCATGATGTCCAACAGAAAAGAGTTGTTTTCTTTTTTTTATACTTAATACATCAAACAACTTACATTCTCAATACATCAAACAACTTTTTATACTTAATACATCAAACATTATTGACCAGAATCCAAATTCCGGAAGGCGCTCGCTATAGTCGAAATTTAAAACCGCCCTAGGCACCGCATTCGTTGCGGAATTGAGGACCTGGTCGATATTGTTCTTTGATGTATTAAGAAGTATAAGAAAAAATTAAAACAACCTTTTTTCATTGGACATCGTGATTGTTGCATAGAAATTTGAAAACCACAGTGTCTCGTGAGGATTTAAATTTCGGCAATAGCGAGTTCGTGCCGGAATTTGAGATCTGGTCGATGTTGTCGATGTTGTTCTTTGATGTATTAAGTGTTGAAAAAATTATAACAAGCCTTTTTCGTTGGACATTATGGTTATTGCATCGATGTTCAAAAAAATTCAGTTTCTAGTTCTGACTGAATTTTCGAGTACAAGGACTTGGCTCGGACGTTGGATTGTATTATTTCTTTTTCTTCAAAGTATAAACTACTCTTTCCTTCGAAAATTAATGCTTTTCAGAAAGCACAACAACCTTATACAACGAATAAAAAGATCGGGCACTGTACTGTGATCCCATAACCTTTTTTTATTCACCATATGACATATGAGCCAAGTGCGGGAGCTGGGAGAACTTTTGCAACTTTGCAACGTTTTACCGCTACTTAAATTGAGAACTTTTGTTTGGTAGTTCTCCATTATTTTTGTGGTGTAACCTATGTGATATACGCAGGCTTACGATCTCAGTCAGCACTGTTGTCGGTAATGTACTAATATAATGTGTCATGTAAAACGAACAATCCGTTGAAATTAATCAAATTAAAAATAAATAAACAAATAAATAAATAAATAACAAAAAATACATGGAGCATTTGTCAGCAAATATTATTTGTGGTTATCTTACCGTAACCTTCTCGCGGTGTGCTCTGGGCAACAGTACGAATACATGCAGTCGAACTGGCTATTACCGGTTATTGCATATCCCAAAACACCTTTGGTGTAAAAAAAACTTGACCAGTACATTGGTTTTGAATCAATAGTCATCTGCAACGTATAAAAATATATGCGATCTTTCCCAAAACACCTTTGGTGTAAAAGAACCCAAAAACACCATAAATGATCCATAAAACTTGATGTACATAAACGTTGTTCGTACTTTGAAATAAGTAAACAAATATTCAAACCGATCTTCATATGTATTGCCAAGTACATTCCGTTTTCAAGTATAAAAAAATAATAATAAATCTAAAAAAAAAAATTATTTGAGAAACAAAATTAAAAAAAAAAATTGAACATCTTTTTCAATAAAATTTTTTAAAATTTGAAAATAAAATTTTCAAAAATAAAATAACAATAACAATAAAAAAATTATTTAACAAAAAAAAGTACTTGTCCGGCCGTATTGTTTTTCGACTATATTAACTCGTCAAGTTAGCTCATCACCGACGGCTGGACAAGCACTTTGTTTTGTTAAATAATTGTTTTTTATTGTTATTTTATTTTATTTCCAAATTTCGAAAAATTGTCTTTAAAAAAATGTTACATTATTTTTTTATTTTGTTTTTCAAATAATTTTTTTGTTTGTTTTAGATTCATTATTATTATTTTTTTAATGCTTACAAACTGAATATACTTGGCTATACATGTGAAGGTCGGTTTGAATATTTGTCTACTTTTTGCAAAGTAGGAACAACGTCTATGTACATCACGTTTTATGGATCATTGATCGTGTTTTTGGGGGTTTTTTAACACCAAAGGTGTTTTAGGGGATCTCGTATTTTTTGTACATTGCAGATGACTATAGATTCAAAACCAATGTACTTGTCAAGCTTTTTTACACTAAAGGTGTTTTGGAAGGATTTCACTTAGTAGTAGTGGATTTATTGACAATATTCCAGATGGAACAATTTTTTTTTTTTTTTTATACATAGCATTACATAGTGTAAGTTGTCCTAACAATATAAATATATTGTCAATTGGCCATCGACCTAGGTCCTTCAGCCAAGGGTTTTACATAATTCATGAAAATGTATATATATATTTTTTCATATTGTGACTGGATAATTGATACACATTTATTCAATTAATTTCTTCGTTGTTCATTATTTCGAGCTTCTGGTATATTGTATGTGATGGGTGTTTAGCTTTGCGTATTATGTTTTGAGCGGGTTGTATACAAAGCGGTGTTATATTTTCTAATTGTATGGAAGCAAATCTTTTTGTAAGTTCTTTAATTCTTATTCCTATCGGCGTAATGCCTGTAACTTCGTATAGGAGAGCATTTCGAGGGTTGTGAAGCGGGTTTTCAGGATGACGGATACGTGTTAGGCGCCGGATGGCACAAGTTTCTGCGGTTTCTATTTTTTTCATTGCTGCTTTTTTGCAATTTATGAAGATCGGTTGACCATATTCCAATATTGGTCTACATATTGACGTGTACATTTTTGTTAAGTGTTTTATGTGTATGTCGCGGTGGGTGAAAGTGACTCTTCTGAAGTGTGAGGCTCTTTGTTTGGTTTTGATCTTGCATTGTTGTAGGTGTTGGTTGAAATTAAGTTTTTGATCAATACTTATACCTAAATATTTTGCGTGTGGCCTTGGTGAAATTTCGACATTTAACAGTTTGATTTTGGGCGATTCCGGGGTAATGTTATGGTTGAAAATGAGCAGTTGCGATTTCCGAGGATTTGGCTTGAGTCGCCAATAGCTAAACCATGTTGTTATTTTATCTGTGGCGTTTTGGAGCGACTCTATAGTTTTTTGAACATTTTTTTCATGGGCGATTAGCGCTGTATCATCGGCGAATTGTAATATGTAATTACTGAGGTCAATGGATTCTCGATTAGCTAAACTAAAATTGTACATGTCGTGACAGTATATGTTGTAAAGTAATGGTGAAACTGGTGAGCGCTGCGGTACCCCTTGTTCCGGTGTGAATGGGTCTGAGATTGAGTTTAGCGTTCTGACCATTAGTGTGCGTGATTGGAGAAAATTTTGTATCGTGAAAATAAGATATTGAGGGTACTGCAGCTGGTGTAGTTTAAATAGTAGTCCTTTGTGCCAGACGCTGTCAAATGCTTTTGCGATATTAAGAAAAAGTGTTGCTGTTTTTTTATTGGAGAGTTTGCTTGCTTCAATATTGGAAGTTAAGACTGTGAGTGCATTTAGTGTTGATATACCGCTTCTGAATCCGAATTGGTATTCTGGTATGCTTGCCTCTATCACTTGTTCGATTCTGGATTTGACGATTCTTTCGAATATTTTGCCAATCGTAGGTAGTAGCGTTATCGGTCGGTGATTGTTAATTTCGCTGTTGTCTTGGTTTGGTTTTGGTATGGTTATAATTATTCCTGTTTTCCATAGGTTTGGGAAGTGTGCGTTTCTCAGGCAGAAGTTGAATGCTTCGATGATGAAGGATTTCACTTATTTTTGCCCTTTTTCCTACTACCGGGTTTTATATTTTGATACCTTTCATTAGTAACAATTATTTATTTAAAAACTGCTGCTTTTGAATACCAATGTACCTGCGAAGCTTTTTTACATTAAAAGTGTTTTTGAGGATCTAATATATTTTTATACATTGCAGATGACAATCGATCCAAAACCAATGTACTTGTCAAGCTTTTATTATACCAAAGATGTTTTGGGGGGATTTCATATATTTTTGGATGCTAAAAATCATACGGGTAGAATTGGATAAGGACGAAAGACGGTAGAAGGTGATTGAGGTCATACCAAGAATTAATCCAAATCAAAGAAAAATTGATTTTGATAAAGTTTGGTGTTTATTGGTTTATATTAGAGAATTTATATTAAAAACAATATTTAGTAAATTTCTTACCGACAATATTGTTCTTTTACATAAATAACATTATTTCCCAAGTTGGGTGTTAATCGGATCATATTAGAGAATTTATTTTTTAAACAATATTTAGTAACAATTTTTACTGCCAATGTTGTTCCTTTACCTAAATAACAATATTGACGAAATTTGGTATCAATCGGTTCATACTTGTGAATTTATTGTTTAAACAATATTTAGTAACAACCAATCTTACCGCCAATATTTTTCTTTTACATAAATAATAATGTTTACCAAGTTAAGTGTCAATCGGTTCATAGTTACGAATTTATTGTTTGAACAATATTTAGTAACAATTTCTTAGCGACAATATTGTTCCTGTACCTAAATAACAGGATTGACTAAGTTTGTTGCATATCCATTTTCGGTGATTATTTGTTGAAATGATATTCAACAATATAAGATTCAACATCCTCAAAAACCTTAGGGCACCATTTTCATATTACACAATTTGTTGTACGCGGAGATAAAGCAGTTGGTAGTCGTACGCTCCGCGATATCGTAGGCTGCGATGTGAACGCGCCTGCAGGGGACATACAGGCAATGGGTGTGTGCGCATATACGTGAATACTGACGACGACGACGGAAAACCATTTCAGCTGTACAGAAAGGTTTATTAATGAAAATACATGCGAACGCGAATCAAACGAGCATTTGCAATAAGAAAAATGAATAGAGCGCAGCCGTATTATAATTATAAAATTGCAATTTTATTGATATTTTCAAAAAGTTTTTTTATGAAATGAGTAGAAAGAAACGAGTGTAGCAACCCATGGAGTAAAAGAGTCCCGGTAGCCTCGCACCAATGTACTTGTCCCGAGACTCTGCCGAGTCTCTTGATAACTGTTCACTGCTAATTCCGTTTAATGCACTGCTTTCAAGAAGATTAAAAAAACATTGCACACCTGGAGAATTTCGAAACCAATAAAATGACTCCTGAGCGAATTATCTACCATGATGAACATGGTAGTTTCACTGCCTTGAAGAAGATGAAAAAAAAGGAAAAGCCCAGAAGAAAGTCTGTACGATGAGCACTAAGGCAGTTATGGCGTGCCAAAGTTTAAATTTTGTCTGATGCAGATATCTTTAAGGTCATGAATAATTATAAATATTCGAATGATTTTACTTCTCTAAATATTCCAATTAGGTAAACGAATTATTCCAATAATTAGAAATATTAATTTGCGGGCAATATTTAAATACTCAAATACTTTTCTAGTATTTTACGTAGTTTTCCGCCCCTTTAGGTACAAAACATAAAATACGTTTGCGTCTTCTCCATATTAGGGCTGTACGGTTAGGCCGGACGGGATGAATGGTCGGGATAGATGGACGGCTAAGCCCATCCATCCCGTCCATACATCAGGTCCATTCATCCTGCCAATCCATACATCCGTATTGATTTTTAAGGGCTACTTTAAAAAGTACTTGAACGAAGTAGTCACAAATGTTTTTTGAGTACAAAAAGTATTTTGTATTTTCGCGCATTTTACTCTGTTTATAACGGACCGTAGTGGTCATTATAAATAACACAATAAACAATGCGAATTGATTTATAACAGAATTTGTTGTACGCATTTAAGCTTTGAAAAAGGGAATAACTCGGAACCGCGCATGAGTTCTTCAGCTTTGTAATAATAAAAATTCTTCATTCAATGAATACAATTTATGTGCTCAGTTTCATTGTAATCGGAATTTCATCATTCGGATACCCAATTTATAAAAGTTATTCGAAATATGAGAATTATTAGAATTTTTTAAATTATTCAAATTTTTGAATATTCAATTCAAATTTTGAATTGAATATTAGTATTCAATGCAATTCAATTCAAACGCTATTCGCACACCCCTAATCTAAATTTAAAGTCAAAATGAAAAATTCCAGATTTCCTTGGAGCCACTCAGCGCTTCCAAAGTATAACGTATAAGACAAAACTTTGCGACATCACTATGAAAGCGAAGTATTTTTAGAGATCGCATACCGAGGGTTAAAAACACAAAGTTTACGACAATATCGCTAATGGTTAAACAAGCGCTTCTGTGCCCTGCGGGTGCAGAGGCGCTTCGCCCCCCAACTATGGCCTCGCACGCATGCACATCCGCAAAAAATGTCCATTTAGGACATTTTTAAGGCACTCACAGTCTTTACATGCCGTGCACGTCCGCAAAAAATCTGCTTTCGGAACAATTTTAATGCACCCACCGTCTTGACATGTTGCGCCACGCGCTCCGTAAAGTTGTTCGCACGTCGCGCTACGCGCTCCGTAAAATTGTTCGCACGTTACGATACGCACTCCGAAGTGCTATTCAAAAATTCCGAGTAATCGTTCTACATGTATATATATAAATATACTCCACTGCTTAAAAAACCTTGACATTTTTGAAATCTCACCGAAATAACTGCAACTCGAGAAAATTTGGATCTATCGAACAGAAATTTGGGACGCGAATGGACTAACACTCAACAATGTTTGGTATACAATTTTGAGAAACTCGGTCAGGGCTTCTAAAATCTACGAGAATTCGAAGTTTTTTCTTCTACAAAAAATTGTAATTAGCGTCGATGATTCGACATTTATTTTTTAGATATATTAATAGAAAGTTTCTTGATACATACATCCAATTTTTTATTTTTATGAGTTTCGTTTTGTACAGAGTTATTCGCCCTTTACGCACGCCACCTCACCCCGCAGATCGTCTCCGCAGCCGACTTACGCCCTTCCTATGTTGCATTTGCATAAGGTCCCAGGAAAACTACGGAAAACCTGGCCATATACAGGTGGTTCTTTCCCCAGAGATTAGTGTTGCTGCAGGATAATCACCAATCTTCAAGAAAATTATCTCCCGTTCTATGCTTCAATGAGTTAGCCAGCGCGCGGCTAGGCAATTATCCTTCCAAGTACTGTTCGCGTACGGGACTGGATGACTTCGGGGGACAGCCAAGGCCTTCGCGTGTGAGACCGACGTCAGCGCCTCCCCGAAGAAAAAGTTTTCTATTTCGACAGCCATATTTGCGAATGTTTTATTTGGCATACAATAATTATTGTGAGGGATGGAAAAATTATTTGTAAATTGTCATGGAAATATTTAAAAGTGTAAAGTAGAATTGTTATCAATTTAGCTTCCTCATAGAGGAAGCTTTGTTATGGTGAAAAAATAAAATTCCAGATTTCAATGAAAACGTGTTCAGAATGTTCTAAAACATAGAAAAATCACAGCTCGAAGAAATGCGTGTGCGTGTGCGTGTGCGTGTGCGTGTGCGTGTGCGTGTGCGTGTGCGTGTGCGTGTGCGTGTGCGTGTGCGTGTGCGTGTGCGTGTGCGTGTGCGTGTGCGTGTGCGTGTGCGTGTGCGTGTGCGTGTGCGTGTGCGTGTGCGTGTGTGTGTGTGTGGGGGGGGAGGGTGTCTCCGTGTTCGTATTGTGTTCGCGTCCGTGTCCGTGAGTATGAATTAGACGCCAAAAATTCAAATCGCTATATGTCGGAAATGCCTCAACCGATCAGGCTGAAATTTTGCACACCGCATGTGTGGTTAATAGTCAATGTTTTCGAAAAATTTCATACAAAAATGTTCAGTTTTTTTTGTACGCCATTTTGAATTTCTTCGAAAATGTCTGTACGCACTCTAGCGCTCGCAATTTTTCAGCTATCTGGCTAAAAACACTTACATAGATGGAATATCATGACCCGATGATCCTATTAGAATTTCACGAAAGTCGGTGGAACCGTTTAAATTTGATGTAATTTCGAATTTTTTAGATTTCATGCAATATTTTATTCGAGATTTTCCGTCTTAAATATACATCTATGAATAAAGTGTCAAATTAGTGATCAGCGTGGAAAAATATATGGAATTACAGTCTCGGAACGACAACTGGCGAAAAAGTTTATCGGGCATTTTCATAGCCAAAATTGCAAAAATGAGGGATTTCTTTGCTTTCCGATGGCATCGCGGAAAAACCCAGGTGCCTATTGTGACCGACAGCAAGATATACACAAGACGATTGATATGATGGGATTGAAAAAGCTAGATAAAGAGGTATCACTTGGATTTCTTGAGTAAAAATCGAACGTGCAAAAAAAAACAAATTCAAGAGCGCATACTTTCATGTACTTTTTCGCGCCAAGCGCAGATCCGAGAAAGTTAAGCGTGACGATGGAGTATTTTTACGCGCTGGACCCAAATCGGCCAGCCGTTTTGCATGAAAGTTCAACGAGACGTTGATGTTGAAAAAAGTTGAAAATTGTAATTTTCATATCGCTTCCTCATAAAAGTTGAAAGTTGAAAGATGAAAGTCGAAAGTCGAAAGTCGAAAGTCGAAAGTCGAAAGTCGAAAGTCGAAAGTCGAAAGTCGAAAGTCGAAAGTCGAAAGTCGAAAGTCGAAAGTCGAAAGTCGAAAGTCGAAAGTCGAAAGTCGAAAGTCGAAAGTCGAAAGTCGAAAGTCGAAAGTCGAAAGTCGAAAGTCGAAAGTCGAAAGTCGAAAGTCGAAAGTCGAAAGTCGAAAGTCGAAAGTCGAAAGTCGAAAGTCGAAAGTCGAACGTCGAACGTTGAACGTTGAATGTTGAAATTTTTATATCACTTTCTGATAATGGCCCTTTGTTCGTAAAGCTCCTTTCTATGAGAAAGCATTTACTATATTTTCGGCTTCCTCATAGAGGAAGCTTTGCGAATAAAGGGCCATAATGAGAAAGTGATATAAAAATTTCAACTTTCAACTTTCAACTTTCAACGTTAAACTTTCAACTTTCAACTTTGATAAGAAAGCGATATGGAATTTTCAATTTTCAGCTTTTTCAATATCAACGTCGTATTTAACTTTTAAGCAAAACTGCTGGCCGGTTCAGGTTTAGTGCGAAAACTGACACTTTTATATTTGTAGATGAATATTTAATACGGAAAAATGCGTCTCGAAAAAAAATGCATGAAATTCAAAAAATTCAATATGACATAAAATTTAAACGGCTCGATCGATTTTCTTGAAATTTTAATGGGATTGTCGGGTGATCATATTCCATTTGTGTACGCGTTTTTAGCCCGATGGCTAAAAAATTGCGAGCGCTACAGTGCGCACAGACTTTTTCGAAGAAATTAAAAATGGCGTACAAAAAAAATAACTGCACATCGGTTGAGGCGTTGTCGAGTTATAGCCGTTTGAATTTTTCACGCGCACACGCACACACATACATCCGCACATTTTTTCTAAATGTGATTTTTCGATGTTTTGGCACATGCTGAACATGTTTTCATTGAAATCTCGAAATTTTTTTTTCACCATCACAAAGCTTCCTCTATGAGGAAGCAGAATTGAAATTTTCGTATCACTTTCTCATAAAAGTTGGATATTGAAATTGTCATATCGTTTTCTCATGATGTTCCTTTATTCGCGAAGCTTCCTCTATGAGGAAGCAAAAAATACAGAAAATGTTTTCACATAGAGAAGCTTCGCGAATAAAGGAACATTATGAGGAAGCGATATGATAATTCCAATTTCCAACTTTTATGAGAAAGTGATATGAACATTTAAATTCTCAACTTTTATGAGAAAGCGATATGAAAATTTAAATTCTCAACTCTTATGAAAAGGGATATGAAAATTTCAATTTTCGACTTTTTTATTCATAAGTCACAGAATACTAATATCCTGTTATTCTGTACTGATTTTTGTTGTTTTGGTTCTTGTTTTCGTTTTTGTTTCGGCGGAAAGCCATAAAAAAGCGGAACACAAAAGAACAAAAGGAAAATGGAAATCGCGACTCAGACCTGTCGAGGGTTCGGGGTCTCCCATTTCTCTAGGATCGAAAATCCGGTCGATGCCAGTAGATCCCGGTTCCTGTCGATATAAAAATTAAGATGGCCAGGCCAGGAGTGAAGAGCAAGGGAGATCGAAAGGGTCCGGCAACTCAAACAGTGATAAAGAAGAACATGGTGACCCAAACAATAGACGTTGATGAGGAAGGGAAACGTAAATGGGAGGAAGAAAAGTGTGATTACATTTTTTAGGGGCACCCCTGTTAAACCGTCGCCAGCGACGACACCGCCTCAATTTTCTCGAATCGTGGTGTCTTCTGGGCATTTTACAGGATTTCGCTATGTTGTCAAGGTTCGGTATCTTCGCGAGTACGCGCTGGGCTTTCGACTTACGTTTTTGAGTTCGAATTCGAGTTGAGTTATCGAAATAAATAGGAAATGTAAGATTCGAATCACAGTTAGTGTATCGAATTTACCGCGGATCAGGGCCGATGCATTGAGCCACCCGGTATCTTCGAGGAGACCCCCTGACGGTGAGTTGCTGGAAGTAGTACGGAGCTTCAAGTGAAATATACGATGGTCATTCTTTTTTTGCATTCCGGTAAGAGACGAGTATAAGTTAAGGTTTACGTTTACGTATGGAGGGCCGTGCCATCTGAGTTTTGCGATCAACCCCCGTCACGGATTGCCCGATCTCTGTTATCGTTAGCCACTGCATTGAAAATGATCAAATGGGCCAAGGACCCTAGGTAGGAATAGTTATCGATCACAAGTTAACGGGTATTCATTACGTTTCTGTTCTGGATGTCGAGCGTTCGGGATGAAATAAATTTGTCATTCCTCGCGTTAACGAATTTGTAACATCTACCTTATAAAGTATATTTTTCATTGCGTCTAGAGGACAGTTCTTCTCCACCTACCTTCGCCCTATGCACTCGTCCCGTTACGTAAGCTATCGATGTACCGCAGTAGATCCGTGCGCCGACAAGAGGCTCGGTATTCCGATACCGACTATGTCTCCAATGATCTCTGACGCACGACGCAGCTCGCGTCCACCGGTCGACGACGTTCGCGATCTCTCGGGAGTGGTCAAGGCGAAGCACGCCGACGAGTACCATATTCCCGGTAATTCTTCCCGAACACACGGAAAATATTTTAACAATTAACACGAAGCTACTACAATTATTAACTCGGGACGAGAAAGCTCACCGGCGCAAGAGGAATTATTCCCGCGGCGATAGATAACGAAACGCTCGCTCCGCAGACCCATTGTCGCGCAATTCGGGAAAAATTCTCGGGCTGACCAGCTCGTTCGTGAACTAAACGGAAACTGCCACGAGCATCGATCCTCGATCGCTCTCGTTAACGCGTCCCTACCCCTGCCTAATTGCGCGATCTCACATTCGTCCGTCTTCGGCCCTTTCCGGGATTTCGGCACCGCTCTCCCGCGACAGCGTAACGCTCATTTCCGCACGGGAGAGACACAGGTGATTCCGTCTCACAGTGGTACTCAATCCCCACTATATTGAGGCGCCGATAATATTAATAATCGCAGCTCGGGACTGCGGCAGCTGCACTCCCGACGGGATGAAGACGTTGCATAAAAATTGTGGGATGTTGACTCCAAAGATCGCCTCGATAGCGCCTCCGACAGCAGGGGTAGGTCACTCGATCTCCCGTAGTTCTCTGGGATAAGAATCCCTGGCACAGCGAAGCACAGTCCAACGACGACTCTTCCTTGTTTTCGGCGACGAATTTCTCTCCTCGGCACGCTCTCTCCCCCGAGGCGCGGAATACATGAAATATTTTAACAAAATAAAATTAAAAATAATTCGATCCTAATCAATTAGCCCTATGGAATCGCCTTGTGAGACGACGAGCAAGCTGAAACGGTCGAATAAGTATGGAGCAAAATTTGCCACGTTACGGTATATTAGGACACTAAACTATCGACTTTACTTCATAAGCTCGGACATAATCACAGCGTAACTCGTTATGCACGGATTCACTGTTTAATAATAAGAATTACGTAATACTTTTATGTAGAGTTGCGTTGTGTCCAAAAACGATATTTAGTATTTTTGTATACAATACAGTTGTGCATAATGACGCTATGCTCGCGGTATGTATAAAATTGTGCATAATCGTAATGAACACAAACGCACAATTCGTATTAAAGGCTATGATAGTTTCATGCACAATCACGGGAAATCGAACGACCCAATAACGGTACGTACTATCGGGAGGTTGCAGAATTGGCGTTAATTTATTATATAACGTATTATAAATATTCTTTTGTTACATACAATACCGCTATGCTATATTAATCAGGGCACAATAATACTTTGCACTATCGAGTTTTACTGCATGGCGCGAGCATAAAGTTTGAATATCCTCACTCCACGAGTCCTGGAGATATGGTCTTTGATTTATGTAAGACCAAGCCACGCTTCCCTCACATATATATCTAGGCATTTATTTCGAAACGTGCTTTTTCGAAAATGTAGGCCATTTCTACACTTAGCCATGCGATCCCTAAAAAGAATCGTTGCCCAAGCTAAAGCCTCCTCTACGGGGGCACGAAGAAGTTAAAGAACGTTGCGCGACGTATGAACCATTTTCTACTGACGCTACACGATAATCCGTCGAATCCTAAGTAAAGGTTGAAACACCCACCCTTGCCTCGCAATAGCGAAGCCGCGGTAGTGCTTTGTGTTCAGACGAAACGGCGTCAAAGGGTGATCGTCGAGCACCACCAAAAGAATGGAAACCCAACGTGTTATTAGGTAGGTGGTACGTCGGTGAAAATCACAGAGCTGTGCTAAAAGGGTTTGTGTGTTAAGCGCACGTACACTATGGAATTCACAAGATTCAAAGAGTGCAAATCACTCGGGGCACGTGTTCGAATCACGTGGAGCATCAACACGCCATCTATTGCGTCGATGTATGCTACCACTCTGAACAGAGAAGACGTTATGCATGAAAGTCGGAGGTAGTATCAGCAGATGATGAAAGGCTCATTTGTCCCTTGTCGACATATATAGATGTTTAACATCACTGAAACATCACGTTCTAAATTATGGATTGTGACGTATTTTTCTTTTATAAGATAACGCGAACTCAAAACTCAAAAAAGAACGAAATCTGAACTCTGAAACCAAAAATCTGAAACCAAAAAGGGAGCACAAAATGCGAAACCGAAACTTACGTCACCTTCGGCCGTCCACCCTCACGGATGCACCGACGTCCCGGTGGGCGCCAGTTAATTTTTATTTCGCCGGTATTAACAACCAGACTAAACTGGAGGCCGGTGGGACGGCCAACCTCCGCAGGGTTGATTTTTGTGTCGCCGGTATCACCAAACTGGGCTAAACTGGAGGTTGGTGGGATTAGGCCGACCTCCGCAGGGTTGATTTTTGTATCGCCGGTATCACCAAACCGGACTAAACTGGGGGTCGATTGAGCGGGTCGACCCCCGCAAGGACAGCACAAAAAAAACGACAAAACGAGAACTTAACGGTAACGAGAACTAACGCCGAGCATTCACCGGGCCGGGCATTCGCGAGAGCGAACGGTTGCGGAAATGCACGGTCGCTCAGGATGCGGGTTATGGTAGAAGGGTCGCGATCCGAGGCCGATAGAATAGCAAGCGAGATCCAGAATTCGAAATCTCAAAAATACGGGAACAAGTAATTATTGACCCGTAATTATGAGGTCGCGGGAACGCACGTAAATGCACCGAGAGCACTCAGCCGATCGAATGATCGAGGCGAGCGAGGCGAAAACAAAATCCATACGCGATCGAGAATTCTCTAAACTCGGAAAACTCACCGGAATCGCGTAGATTCTTCTTTAATTGGCGGGATCTGCATCTAACGATGCCACGAGAACTTTAACACGTAAACTTCACTCCGAGAGCGTTAACTCTAACACCTCAATCGAAGAATCGACTCGAAAAGAATTCGCTTTGAAATTCTATCGAGGATAGCACACGCGAAAACTCACGAGTCAAACACAAGACCGAACGAGAACGAGAGCACTATCGCGAGACCGACAACGATACCGGGATCTACGGTGACGCGAGCGAAACACATGATCACATAGTAGACTCGAGGGCGAGAACAATAGGCTGAAGCCAACGGTAGCGGGAGCGCGAGAGAGACCCGAGTTGCCTCTAGGGCCGCTCTCGGAAGACTGATAAGCCTACGAAAATATTCTCACGAGGCGTTATGATTATTTCGGGATCCTTTACCTGTAACTACTGCCCTCTCAAACTATCTCGATACGTCATACAAACGGGAGCCGAAACTATAACGCGGTAACTTCGAGATTCGTCGCGATCGTTACTCTTAATTCAGGACGTGAAAACAAGGCTCTTTCCTCAACTAAAACGCAGCACAAGAGGTCCCACCCTTGCCCGGAACTAAACCATACCTCCGCCTGTTCTCCAACGCCCTGCATTATCACCTAAACAGAGTGGCAGGCTTGCACCGGACTGTGACGTATTCGCGACGAAATCTCGTCGGGCTCTCCTCTATTCGTGCTTCTCTGTACGTCGAGATTCGTTCCACCAAATAGATTCGAAAATCCCGACCTAAACTAAACCTTAAGCTCAACTAAACGATTAAATCTGTCTCAATTTCCTGAGCTTATCCCAACAATACCGGACGAGATCGCAAAACGTCACGAAACTCAGTCCTAACGAGAGCTGGACGGTACCGTGAACAGCAAAAGGGCAGTAGATCGGGAGCTATAGCAAACTAAAATCGGTAGCGGTATGCGAAGAATAGCAATTCTTTGTATTTTTGTGACAGTGATAAAAAAGTCAGGTCACAGGATATATAAATAACGGAATCCTGTTAACATCTTACGATATTTTCTGAAAATATACCATTGTTTTGAATTTCTATTAGTGGAATTAAGCA
The DNA here is from genome assembly GCA_964017025.1 of Stenichneumon culpator. NCBI lineage: Eukaryota > Metazoa > Arthropoda > Insecta > Hymenoptera > Ichneumonidae > Stenichneumon > Stenichneumon culpator. The sequence goes on along the minus strand of OZ024773.1, from coordinate 1,582,857 downwards.
AACAGAGCACATTTAATCTTAATTCGGTATTTCATGCGTAGTGGTTATGCAAATTATGAGCATCTTTGTAAAGTTTGTAAAAATCCAATATTGCGGAAAGGAACAGAACGGAGGAGATGATCGTGAGTTAACATGTGCGAGTCGGTGAAAGTATGGAAGGAAACGAAAGAATACAGGGAGACAAAAACGAGAATGGCTGAAAAGCAAAAAAAATCGATGGACGAAAGGACTGGTAGATGCACTAGAAAAGCGACTGAGGAATAGAAAAGAAAAGAAAAGGATGGAAATTATAGAAATGAAGGTGGAACCGAAAGTGATGAAATGTTGCGGCAAAAAGAGGCCACAGTACGGAAAGTGCACGAGGAATAAAGCATTCTAATTCGTCTGTTTCATTGAAGGCTTATATATTATGTATAAATAACAAATTATGTTTTTTTCGTTATTATTTTCGTTATAATAGGGATAATAACGAAAAAGACATACGTTATGTTAATTCATTGCGCGCGATATCGTAGAAGATATTTTTTGTTTAAAGATAATATATCAACCTACGGAGAAACCGTCAAATTAGAAAATTCGACGGTCTTTTCACTTAGAAATGACGACGGTAACACCTACGAAATAGTAGCAATAGCGTCTCAATAAGATCCTGAGTAATGTGTTGTGGTTGATATACGTACGTATAAGGGACGGGGACAGAAGTAAGTACAGGAGACACACGATGTGGTAGTTTGTGTTCCTTTATTCATACTGGTCGCTCGCTGCGCTGACCGGTGCCTCGAGGGCCACACACAATCGTGGCAACCTCGCACCTAACACCATCTCCTTATCTCTGTCGCAGTATCCTAATACCGACTCCTACAAATGTGTAGAGTTATTTAATTTATTTATTCAATTATTAATTATGGGATCGTAAAAGAGAACATTCGGATTAACAGGGCACACTTTATTACAGAATAAGCGGATATAAGACAATTCGTCATGTGAACCGTTACGCGTCTTAGTAACGACTGACTCACCGAAAAATAAAAGAAACTGACAAACTGTTTTTTCAGTTGCAAAGACAGTCACTCGGTTGTTCGGCTCTACACTCGGCCCTCCTGCACGGACATACGACCTCGTATGTCTTTTTGTGCATATTCGGTAGTCTGATGATCTTGATTTTCTTCTTCGTGTTCTTCAGGATCTACGTCACCATCCTCATTCACCCATAGTTTCATAAAGTCAGCTGCTGTCGATGTTTGTTGCGGTCCTTCATGTTCACCAACTTTGTGAACAAGATAACGATTGTTACGCAGAACTTTCGTAATTTGATATGGCCCTAAATACTTCGCTGCTAATTTCGACCCTGGGGCTTGCTGCATTCGTTTCACAGCAACCAAATCACCTTCTTGGTACAATCGTGCTTCTTTTCGTTTTTTATTGAACCCTCTACGATTCTCCTCTTGAATCTTAGCGATGTTTGCTTTCGCACGAGCTCGTAACTCGATGCGATCCTCTTGAAAAGAACTAGTCCACTTTTTCGAGCAGCTCCCGGATGTTATCGTCGTCCCGCAAACGTGCATGTGTTCCGAATAATAGATGAAACGGTGTCGTATCTATACTTCGATGCATGGTGGTATTTAGGCACTGTTGAGCAACATTCAAATGTCTATACCATTCTCCGGGCTTAGGTGCGGCTAACTTTGTTAAGAGCGGGATGAGCGTCCGATTAACACGCTCCACCTGCCCATTCGCTCTCGGAATTCCCGTCGTTGTCAAAATATGTTGGATGCCCTCATGCTGACAATACTCTTTGAAATCTCCAGATGTAAATGCAGTTCCTCGATCGGAGATTATTCGTCTTGGATTGCCGAACACAACTGCTTGTTTTTTAAGGCGATCTAATACTTCGGAAGTACCTGTCGACTTCGTCGCGTAAAGCCACGTAAACTTGCTGAAACCGTCGACCACTGCGAGTATATGTTTATAATTCTTTTTCGTCGTTGCCAGTGGACCTAAATGATCGATGTGGAACGTGTCGAGTGGAGACTCGCCTTTGTCAATCATAGACAAGAAACCTTCCTGCCTTCCCTGCTTCTTTTCGGCTAATATGCAATCAATACAGTTGTGGACGACTTTCTCGATTTTGGAACGTATATTTGGGATATAATAATCTCGTCTTATCATCGCCTTCGTCTTCGCAACAGAAAAGTGTCCTCTTTCGTGCACTCTTCTTATCACTTGAGACTGCATGGCTTTTGGAACCACAAAGCGATAGTCATCGTCGATTTCTTTGAACAGCAACCCGCCTCGCATAACATAGTCTTGAATCTTCCCTTCCTCTCCTCGTCGCATAATTTTCTTCGTGTATTCATCATCGTTTTGCGCTTTCTTGAGTCTGATAGTTAATCCGTCGTCGTTTTCATCAATAAGCAAACAGGTCGGTAACGGATTTCGGCTTAACGCGTCGACGTGAGACATACTCTTCCCTGGACGATGTTCAATTTCGTAATGAAACTCCTCCAACAGAAGCGCCCATCTCGCTACGCGGACGCATAAATCTTTCTTCGTCATGGTCAAGGTGAACGCACGGCAATCAGTGACAATCTTAAAGGAGATTCCGAGAAGATACACCCTAAACTTTTTTAACGATTTTACTATTGCTAGAACTTCAAGCTCGTAACTCGTATATTTTTCTTCTGCTGGGGTCGTCTTGCCGCTCGCGTAGTAAACTGGACGCATTACGCCGTCGTCGCTACTACGTTGCAACAATATCGCACCATACCCAAACATTGATGCGTCGGTATGTAATTCGGTTTCCGCACCGGTTTTGTACAGATTTAATACCGGTCTGTTAGCTAGTGTGAGCTTTAACCGATCGAACGCGTCCTTCTCTTTCGTATCAAACTTGAACTTCGTTTCGGCTTTTAATAAATTGGTCAACGGTCGTGCGATTAAAGAATAACCTGGGATAAATTTTCTAAAATATCCTGTCAGGCCTAGGAACGACTGAACTTGACGTACACTTGTAGGCATTGGAAAATTCTTTACGGCTTCGGTTTTACGCTCCGAGGGCTGTACACATCCATTTTCGACTACGTGGCCCAAATACTCTACTCTCGTTTGCAGCAAACTGTATTTTTTCCAGTTAATGATTAGACCACTTTCGCTAGCCACGTTCAATACTCGTCCAAGATTTTTCAATCCCGAGTCACAGTCGGCCGAGGGCACTATTAGGTCATCCATATAAACCAATAGCACGTTTTCGCGAATGAGATCTCTGAATACAGCGTTGATAAACTTTTGAAAAATCGCAGGAGAATTACAGAGACCAAATGGTACTCTGAGAAACTCGTAATGCCCATCAGGGACTATAAATGCGATGTACTTTCGGCTTGATTGCTGCATCTGTACATGGAAAAACCCGTTCTTTAAATCCAGTGTACTAAACACTTTAGCATTTTGGAGTGCGTCTAATTGATCTTCTATAAGCGGAAGGGGATACCGATCTTTAACTACTTTTTTGTTGAGCATCCGAAAATCAACGCAAAGCCTGTTTGTGCCATCTTTTTTTTAAACCATCACCACGGGGCTCGCGTATTCGGAAACGGATGGTTGAGCTATACCGTTTTCTATCCACTCGTCAATTTGTTTGTTTACCGCGTCCCTTTCAACAGTCGACAATCGTCGCGCTCTCTGGTAAACCGGCTCGTCGTCTTTTAACACTAAATTCATTTTGATCCCCACTTCGCGTGTTTGCCTCGGTTCGTAGTTATCAACGAGAACCTGTATCGCTTGTTTATGTGCATCGTCTTCAACATGGGATAAATCTACTTTCTTGTCGACCGCTCGCTCGGAGATTACATTGACCTGACAAATCTCCGCAAAAGTACAATCGTCTTGATTCAACGGCTTAATCGTAGCTTCTCCACGCCTAACATTCAACTCAATCTCGTCGAGAAAGTCTTTACCGATCAATAACGGATATCGCGAAAGAACATTTGAAACGACATTGACCGGTATCACGTAGGAATTCTCGTCAACTGTAAGCTTGGCATAAAACTTTCCCAACGTTGCGTTTTCCTCGGTGCCTACCCCTTGGAACGGCGTTACCTCATTCTCGAGTTGCCGTGAACCGATCTTTATGTGCTCGTCTTCGCGTATAATCGTAATATCGCTTCCCGTATCTATGAGCGCTTGGACGAACACATCGTTAATTAATACATTTTTGACATGTTTACGATGTGTCGACTGGACAACGGCACAGCTATTCTTCGTCGCGTTATTTTTTGTCGGACAATTACGTGCAATATGCCCATGTTCGTTACACTTAAAACATTTTGCGCCCTGATCCTTTGTCGGACAATCTACACTTACATGATCTTTCAACCCGCAATTATAACAGCGTTTCGTCGTACTTTGTTCCTTTTTCATGTTCGAATCTCTTTTCTCGCCTGAATCTTTTTTCTCACCTTTTCCGCCTGTATCGTCTTTAGAGTTCTTATCAATTTTACGCTTTGTACTACTTTTATCTTCGGTCTTCGAACAGGAAGATGTTGCTGGATAACCTCTGTCTTGTAGGGAAATTTCGTCAAACGCCTGCAAAATTTGTTCTCTCGTCGTAAATCCCTGGACTCGTGCCATATCGCGAAGATTCGGATCTGGGATTCCATCGACGATGTAGCCCAGAATTTCGTCGTCGTTTATTGCGATGCGATTCGCCATTATCGCCTTTTCATGGACGTAATCGTAAAAAGTTTCGTCTTTCCTCCATACTCTTGCTTCGAATCGTCGTCTTAACACAATCTTGTTTGGCCGATGGTAAAACATACCACGGAGTCTTTCAAGTAGTTGATCCGACGTCATGCTAATATATTCTGGTTTTGAGTGGAACCACTCTAATGCTCGCCCTTTAAGTCTCGTGCCAATCAAAATCTTTGCCAAATCGTCTTCAAGCTTATATGCCGTTCTCAGAAATTTCACCTGCTCTTCCCACGTTTCGAACGTCTCAGAGTTGCCGTTGAAGTGGCTCAGCAGATCAGCCACCGAATTCACATTAACTTTCATCGGTAATGGGGGTACTTGTACCTGCTGCACATTCGCAGCTTCATCGTCAACGATCGCCTGATGCGGTAACCCTTGGTTATCTGGTAAAGGATTGGCCTGACTTCTTCGTAACATTTCGATTTCTCGTCTGGCTAGTGCGAGTTCCCTCTCAGCCAACTCTTTCTCTCGTCGGAAAATCTCGACTTCTCTTTGTCGCGAGAACCTCCCGTCATCTCTTTTACTTCTCGCTGTCGATGAACCTTCGTCGCCACTATCTTGCGGGTCTACCTGATTTTCTGGATCATCGTTCTCCTCATTGCCCATCTTTGCCCACGCACCACTCGGATCTTCGGTATTCAATCGGTTAATTAACTCGTTTTTAGTTCCTGCGGTATTCAGGTTCTTCAATTTCAAAATATTTTTGAGCTCAACCACAGTAAAAGACTTTGGATCTTTCATGCACGTAGCCATTGGACATGGCTTATATCGTCAATCGTTTAATACTTCCATATCCGATCACTGTTTCAATCGTCTTTATTGTCTTTTAAAAAGTTTTTGCGCGATCTGTCTGAGATCGTCCTCTTTAAGCACTCTCACTTGATATCCGATTACACTCGCTCGATCCTGGCTGAGCCCCCAAAAGTTGTAGAGTTATTTAATTTATTTATTCAATTATTAATTATAGGATCGTAAAAGAGAACATTCGGATTAACAGGGCACACTTTATTACAGAATAAGCGGATATAAGACAATTCGTCATGTGAACCGTTACGCGTCTTACTAACGACTGACTCACCGAAAAATAAAAGAAACTGACAAACTGTTTTTTCAGTTGCTAAGACAGTTGCTAAGACAGTCACTCGGTTGTTCGACTCTACAAATGTTACGTAGAAATTACAATCCGTGTAATATGCGGGCCTAGTGCGGGGCCATTCGGGTTTACCGTAGGTTATCTCCGAGTCGGGTAGGGATTTTTTGTTACTACATTGAAAAATTCATTCCACTACAGCATTAAACATTCCACAATACAATACTACAGTGTGATGTTAAGGATGCTTAACACAAAGGTTAATTTTTGTTTCGGTTAAGTTTTTAAAGGGTGTCCCATGCACGCCCAGTCCTTCAAATATGGATAAAGGGTTGGTAGATAAAGGTGATTTAACGTAGCTATTGTACAGAACCCTAGTCAAACAAGTGCTTAATTTTTACAATTATTAATCAAAAATGTTGTGCATTTATTGACAGCAACAAAAGTCAATTTGTATTACTACACAAGTCCTCAAGCAAGAAAAATATTGATAACGATATTTTTGCAAATACATAAACTGATAAATGCAAATTGCCATGACGATACATTTTCGTAGAGTTTTTTCTTTCCAACGCGTCCAGTTTCGATCAAAACTGTTCGATGGATGTTGAAATATAACCATCGTGTCACGACGTTCGATGTGATGTGAGGTGAGTCTCCGCGTCTATTATTTATTTAACGAAATAAATTCTCAAATATGAATCGAATGATACCAAACTTGGTCAATATTGTTTTGCTTCCTCATAGAGGAAGCTTTGTGATGGTGAAAAAAACTGAAAATTGAAATTTTCATATCGCTTCCTCATAAAAGTTGAAAGTTGAAAGTTGGAAGTTGAAGGTTGAAGGTTGAAGGTTGAAGGTTGAAAGTTGAAGATTGAAAGATTAAAGTTTGAAAGTTGCAATTTTTATATCACTTTCTCATAATGGCCCTTTACTCGCAAAGTCCTTCTATGAGAAAGCATTTACTATATTTTTGGCTTCCTCATAGAAGAAGCTTTGCGAATAAAGGGCCATTATGAGAAAGTGACTTAAAAATGTCAACTTTCAACTTTCAACTTTTATGAGGAAGCGATATGAAAATTTCAATTTTCAGCTTTTTCAATATCAACGTCGTATTTAACTTTTAAGCAAAACTGCTGGCCGATTCAGGTTTAGTGCGAAGAAAACCTTGCGCTTTTGGTCAAAGCGGCTGTCGAATCTGTACTCGAGGCGAAAAAATCCATGGAGTATCATAGAGTATTCATCGGGAAGCCAAGAAATCGGTGATTGAAAATACGCAAAATAACATATTTTCGTAATTTTGGCTATATAAATGCCCGATAAACTTTTTCGTTAGTTGTCGCTCCGGGGCTGTATTACATGTATTTTTCACCCTGATCACGAATCTGACACTTATTTTATTCATAATTGAGTATTTAATGAGGAAAATTGCGTCTAAAGTAAAGTACTCATCTTCTTCAAATTCAAGAAATTCAAAATTACATAAAATTTGAACGGCTCAATCGATTCTCTCGAAATTTTATAGGGATCATCGGGTGATCATATTCCATCTGTGCACGCGTTTTTCTGTTTTGCGAAAATGTACTCCATCCAGAGACGCGGTAGGGTCTCGACTTTAAGTACTTTAAAAAACCATTTTTTGAAGCGAGACGCATATCATATTTACATGACTTCAAAAATAGGTGAAATCAAACACAAAATACTTTTTTTTCAACAAAGTAAAAATGTTACGCCAAGTCCTTAAAATGTGTTTTCCCGTTCGGAAAGTAATACATATCTTTAAAAAAGTAAATACATTGCTCTTCCCAAAAAATGGTCATTAAAATAATCGTTTAACTGAAAAACTATGCAGACAATAGTGATGAAAAAATACGAAAATAAAAAAAAAGGTTTTATCATATTTATCAATCGAATAATAGTACACGGAGCCGGCATACAAAAACTTGGCGTGCCAGTTTTTTTCACAATAGCGGGAGAGGGGAGGAGGATGTACCCGTAGGTTTCGTTTCGTTCGCCACTTCCTCAACTGCTACTTGATTCATGATCTAGTTGGAATCACATGCATCTAGTTGGAATTCATTCCTGCGTTGAGGTCTCAGAAAAGAAAGAAATTATAACAGTGGCCTAATTCGATAAGGGCGTATGATGTATGGGAGTGCTAACCTTATAGAGGAGAGCCGAACAAAACGGCCCAACCGGGCAAAATGGGATAATGCGGCAAAACGCAATTTTACAATAACTTTTTTGTTTTTATTTTCGTATTTTTTCATCACTATTGTCCGTATCCCGGGTAGAAATTGAGCAACGGTCCCAATACGGGCATTATCAGGCTTGCCGTAGTGCTTCATCAGGTCGTAGTACGGCGGCCTGAGAAGGGCCTTACATAAATTGTAACGTAGTGGTTGAAATGGCCCCGAATTCAAATTTTCATATGGCTGTCTCACGATGTTCCTTTATTCGCGAAGCTTCCTCTATAAGGAAGCCAAAAATACAGAAAATGCTTTCTCATAGAAGAAGATTTGCGAATAAAGGAACATTGTGAGATGGCCATATGAAAATTTCAATTTGCAATTTTTATGAGGAAGCAATATAAAAATTTCAAAATTCAACTTTTTTAAAAAAGTTTTTCATCTTGTTTTATTCCCCAGAAAGCAAAAGGGCGATTTATGAAGTATTCTTTTGGTGGCCCGTTTTGCCCCATGTTCCCCTACTTAGTGTTTAGTATTTATTGTGAATTTAAAAATCGACATTGGTGGATCAGAATTCGAGGACACGTTGGATCCTTATATAATGGGTATCTCCAGATGTTCGAGGTTGCTGAATTCAAACGATTTGTAATCTGTAATGGTGTGTAAATATAACCGAACCGGGCCTTTTACGGTATGGTGGTTTGTATTTTAAGCCTCGACACTGAACCTTTCAAAGCATAGTTTTCATTCTTTCCTGAGAATTCAAGAAAAGGAAGTGGTTTGTTTACTCCATTTCACTCTGACCTTCATCGCGCCGCAGCACACATTCTTTCCTTGTCCTATTTTGCTGAAATTCCACTGTGCCGCGACGTTTCATTTTTGCTTATCCCGTTTTGCCACGGTCCCGTTTTGCTCCAATCCCATCGTCTCGCGCCCCACTATTTTCCCTTGTCCCATTTTGCCCCGATCCTATTCTGCCACAATTCTATCATACAAGAGACTATTTTTTGCTATCCCATTTGGCCACAATGCCATCATACAGGAGACTCCATTTTTTGTTGTCCCATTTTGCCACAATTCCATCATACAGGAGACTCCATTTTTTGCTGTCCCATTTTGCCCCCATCCCATTATATCCCGGTACCATTATGCCTCTGTATGCGGTTCTGACCTGCTCTTCCCTACAGATTTATACTGTGACATCTTTTTTTCGGGAACTAGGTTCGGAAGCTGGAAAATCGGGAAAGAAATGAAAAACTCAGGACCGTCACCTTCGGCCGTCGTCCTTCGCGCATGCACCCGGCAGTCGACAGGGCGTCAGTTAAATTTTTTTCATCGAAATTAACGAACCGGACTAAACTGGAGGTCGAGTAGGACTAAGTTCGACCCCGAAACTGTAACAGGGACAAAACATAAACGCAAAACGTAACCATTGCGAGAACCGATACGAACCGCGTGGAACGTGAGTTAATACCGAGTGCTTTAACTGCGCCAACGGTAGTGGAATGCACGGATTGCTTAGGATGCAGGTTGTTGTAAAATGGTCGAGATAACGGACTGCTAAGAGACGTTAAACTTTATCGAAAGCACACGAGAGCTCAAAAGCGTAAGAATGCGACAAAATTAATTATCGGGGAAAGTCGCCGGAGCATACGGGAACGAACCGAAAACGGAGACGTCAACGCAAAACGGTACCGATGTACGCGAACGGAGCGAGCGCGGCAGCGACAACGGGAGCGGAATAATCGCGAGACCAGGATCAGTTTTTATCTTTGAAGCTTACCCCAAATCGACTGAATAATCCATACAGAGCGGAAATCGGAGCACGCAACACTCGCGAGAATACCATAGAGACCACGGCACAGTAACGAGCTTCATCCCATAGAGAAAATTCGCAGAGGGAATGTGCCGTTCTCGATCGCGACCAACTTTTATTACTCCAATAAAAGGAATCGGAAATTCTTTCCCTTGGCCAATCGAATCTTCGATCTAAAGGGTAAACTAAAGAAATCATATTCCTTTCCTTGAACAAACTGGACATTGTAAATAATTCCTGAATTAATATGAATTCATATTCTTGTTCAATATGTAACAGTCCACGATTACCTGCTCGATTTTTACGAGCAGGTAATCGTGAGACGGATGAGACTTCGGAAAGTGGGTGCTCTAGCGAAAATTTGACTGAATCTAAACAACGTTGTTGCATACGCAGCGGATAATGCATCCGATGATTCCAGAAAAAATTGTTTTGTATATCAGAAGCTGACGCAACTGAACGGAAGTATCATAAAGGCTAACTGCAACGCATATGTGCTGTATAATCCGTCGAAATTAAAAAACTTATTCGTCGTGGAAACTCGTTTTGAAAGTATTCAGCGAATTTCCATGCAGTGCCAAGGAACTTACGGCATTAAAAGAATGTTACGGATTCGCACAAGACGAGTACAATCAAATACTTCGCCCTATTCCGGTTTGCTGATTGAATTTGTATAATGCAGTTGAACGTTTATTGAAGAACTGGACTGATATCAAAATATTCTTCCTCCGAGATCGTAAAAAACAAAAGCAGGTCATATAGTAGTTGAATATCGAATATTTTAAAAGACCGTTAGAACTTATTTTAGGAATTATTTTAGGACTTATTTTAGGAAAAACCAGTTCGAGTCTGAAAAGGAGCAGGCGTTTTATGGCTTCGACGTAAGGCAGGCTCTTCCACACTTCACGGCTTCGAAACAGCGCAAGTTCCGCTACGAACCTAACGATGCATATGCACGTGTCATCGAATATCTAAAGAAATGATTTGACTTCGACAATTCTATTTTTAAGAAATTGGGCACGTCGCAACCCAATGGAGTACTGCCGACTTTGGACGACATCATTGATATCTCTAGCTACTTAGGAATCAAGGTTTGATGGTCATAAATTCAAGATTCAAAATAGTGTATCATAACTGTCTTTGTATGCTCCTAGGTATGTGCAGTCTTTTTGATTGAATCGCAATATTTCAGAGAAGGTAAAAAGTTCATGATATTTTATTGTGGCGTTTTTTCGTATTTGGTATTTGATGTTCATTAGATCGATGGTGACGCCGAATTCGACGAATTAGCCGCGCTAAAGCAGGTATCTTCTGCGTTGAAGAAACAACTAAAACGCTATGAGAAGCTCCGACAAGTGGTGCACTTTTTTCCGAAAGGTTGATGCTCCGTATTTGAGAAAAGTCATCGAGGTGTTTTTTTGCTATTCCCTGCAGCAATGCATACGTGGAACGCATCTTTAGCGTCATGAACAGCCTTTGGACGGATAAAAGAAATCGACTGTCTTGTGACATGGTCAGAGCAGAACTGTGCGTACGCCTAAAACTAGATTATAAATGTTTGAATTTTTATAAAGAAAACAACGACAACCCACAGTTGCTGAGAGCCGCGAGATCTGAGCAAAAATACGACTTTAAAGCGCGATCTGAGGAAAGGCAAAAACGATCAGGGAGTACACAAAAACATTGATTATTTCTAATATTAATATATTTACAGTTATGTTCATTCTTCCGTTAAGAGCTACAAATATTGATATCTTGTTACGAAAAAATATATATTCATGTTTCACTGATATTTTATTTTTATTAAAGGTCAATTAGCAACCTTTATTGAAACTTGATTGTTTGCTTCGGTTTCTACCCGCCCCCCCCCCCCCCCCCCCCCCGAGGCTACCATGGCCGGCAGAGCAACGTCAGAGAGTTGGTAAACCTAATCGCGCCAAGAACAAAAAAAACTACCCACCCGGTAGCGCGAGGGCCAGAGCAGACGGTTGGATCGGCGTCAGGAACGAGACGGATTATGGAATAACATTTTCGGTAACGCGGAATTATCGGTGTATCGGGCTACTGCCCTTTCCACGATCTCCTGACACCTTCGATACCGGTAGCCGCAATACGTAGCATGGCAACTAATCAAGACTCCTTATGATTGTTCCCCCCCCCCTTGTGGGCGCGAAAACAAGGCCCTCCTTTTCTAATATAACAAGGCGTAAAGACGTCCCAACCCTTTACCCGGAAAACAAAACCCTCCAGCTGATCACCAGCCCATAACCCACTTTCTGGGGGCGCCGTTATCGCACCCGGACTTCCGCCGACTCACAAGGATATTTCTGTCAGCTGCTTGTTTCCGCATCTGCCAGAGGAAACTGTCTCCCGACTGCAGCGAAGATTATGAACGAATTAATATAATTACGATTAATTAATTTTACAATTATTCTTTGTTATTAATTATTACTATTATTGTTTACTGATAATATTAATTATCGTTACATACATGAATTTTTTAATCCTTTTTGATGTTACTTTTTATTAACCATTTTTTTACACTCTTTTTTTGGGAGATTTTTTTAGTCGTTTACATTTTTATTCATACTTTTTTACGAATATTTTTTTAATAATGACTAATTTGCAGTCGGGAGTTTTTTTTAACGGTGTACAATACATTCGTAACGATGTAATCTCTTGTACTTCCTCATAGAGCAAGCTATGTTTTCGTGAAAAAAAATTGTTTCGAGTTTTTAATGTCAACGTAGTAGAAATGGTCAACAACGTCGAGAAATGTGATTTTTGCTGGCGTCCGGATGTATGTGTGTGTGCGTGCGTGCGCGCGTGTGACAGCGTGCCTTGCTTAGAACGACTATAACTCGGAAACGACTTGAGACAGCGGGTTGAAATTTTGTACACTAGTAGAGTGGTCACATCTCATCTTTTGGTATAATTTTCATGAAGATTAAGGCCCGTTTCGAGATTTTACGCGGATTCGACATTTTTGAAAAATGTCTGTGATAGCTCTAACTTTCGTAAATGTTGAGCTATCGTTTTAAAAATGCATATAAATACAATACTATGAACAAAGACTTTTGGTATTGAATTTGGCCGAAATCTACCGAAGGGATCAGATTTTATGGAATTTTGATTTTTTTTTAAATGACTAATAATCGTCTAATTCAAGTTAACATAGAGGTATCAAGCTTAAGTTTGGCACGGAAATGGGTGAACACTGTACAATATTTCGTATTGAATTTGGCAAACATTGATCCAACCATTTAAATTTTATGGAATTTTGAATTTTTTGGAAAATTTGTTTTTTACGCCTGGCACGAGATTCTGAATCACATATCACGCAAAAAGTAAAATGAGTTATAACGAATTTTCGGAACTCCACATTGTTCATTGGCCACCCGATCTCGGTGTACCATAATTTGTCGTCTGCTATAAAAATGCTGCAGCTGTGTGCTATTCTATAATGCATTGAATTCACTCAACGTGTAGTATAACCTCGAATACGCGTCGCGCTGCGTCTATGCCAATTTGTTTATATACACAGTCAAAAATAATTTCGTAAAATTTGAATACGACGTTTCGCAAAAATAATTTTGTCAAAGAAGTGACAAACTCGATTTGTTCACGCTTGAATATACAATCCTGTCCGTTTATTTCCCGTGCCATTAACAATTTTTAATTTGTTCTTTCGTTTGTAAAACAACTAGAAGCGGATGGTGCGATTGGAAAAGTAACAAATAATAAATTGTGGACGTTAGAGGACAATAATTTTTTGTAAAAAGTCCAAACTTTTTTTTACTGTGTATTTGAAAGCTGTTCACGCGTGTTTTAAAAAATTATTATTAGTTATTATCTAATGTTGTGTTTCTCCGATAAGATTTTGTATGTGTGGTTGATCTCCAAAACAATTTGCTATTTGTCATTGCTCTCCATTACTACTTTCTATGTATCGCTCTTATTCGTTCATTTTTTTATGTCGTTCCTCTGCGATACATTTTTCTATGTAACGTTCTTCTTCGGTTACTTTCTAAATGCTGCATCGAAGAGGAACAACACATTGGAAATTGTATCGCAGAGGAAGAACACATCGATCATTTTATCAGAGAGGAGTGACACCTAAAAATGGTAGCAGAGAAAAGTCACATAGAAAATAGTATCGGAGAATCGTATAAATGGTAGAATTAATAAAGCATAAAATAAAATAAAGAAATTAAAATTTTTTAAAAACTTCCGACTGAGAAAACACTAATTCTTATTAAAAAAATATTTGTAAAACAAAAAAACGGTTCATAAAAAAGTAAATTCAAAACGGATGAAATAATTCGTTCATAATCTTCACTATAGTCGGGAGACGGCTTCCGAACGACAGATTTATATAATATATGATAATATTCTGCTACCAAGTGTATTTGTGTGGATATAGAACTGTGTTCGGAAACCGTCTCCCGACTGTAGCGAAGATTATGAACGAATTGATATAATTACGATTAATTAATTTTACAATTATTGTTTATTAATTATTAGTATTGTAATTTACTGACAATATTAATTACTGTTAAATTCATGAATTATTTTTATAATTAGCGGTGAAGAATAGATTAAAAATACCTCAAAACAACGAAATCCGCAAATTTAAGTTTGCGATTTGCTATAATAAACTCTGGTGTAAATTTTGACGGTTTTAATTTTATGAGATGTAGACATTTTTTTATGTTACGAAAAAATGTGCGAAGTAATTTACACATGGTTTTTTTATACTTAACTCAAAAATACAGTTAAAAAGTTTTGTAAATTGAAATTCTCCTATCGCTTTCTTATAATGGACCTTTATTTATTTATTTTTGTAAAAATTGTATTGTGATTATAGCTTCCTCTATGAGGAAGCCAAAATTGAACAACGAAATTTATCATATAGGAAGTTATGCGCAAAACCGGAAAACATGAGGAAGCAATTATGCGAATCACTTTGCACGCTTTTTACTTTTTATTTCAGACTTTTATTTCGACTACGACGTGGTACACCACGGACGCAGATTTTAAAGGCGACCTTTTACTCACGAGACGAGAACGCCGGCATTTTTTTACATCTTGACGATGTTTTGTTGAACATATAGTTCAAAGCTGTATCAATAAATATATATATATAAGAAAATCAATATATGCTTTATTTGTAATTTTAACCGCGTAAGAAAAAATCCCTCGGAAACTAATCGATAGGGGGTATATAAGCCCTTAATCGTAAACGGTATTATTTTTCCGCTGTGTTCTCTTTTGCAGAAGCCCTCAGGCAGATAGCCTTAAGGCTATCAGGCATCCAGCACACTGGATCCGCAGCTCAGCCGTCGCGCTCGCGTCCTTATCGGGCACGATGCCATAATCTAAACATTGGCGCGACTTTGTTCCTTTATAAAAGCGAAGGCGAAGCCCTCGGCTTCACGCACGCCCCAGATCAGCTCAGTTCTACCCACCGATTGGGACGGAACACTATCCCAAACTCTCCGACTAATAAAGTGGCAATATTACATCTCATTGAATCGTGCATCCTAGACCCAAGCGACCATCCATGACAAATAAATGTAAATATACTATGCTTCCAAAAAAAATCCTTTCGAAAAAGCTAATTCATAGTAGCGAAGTGATAGAACACAGAAAAAGTAGAAATATTACATCAAGTCCTTAAAAATAGTTTTTTCCGAAGTCCAAGGGAACCCGCGTGGCACTCTTTACGAAATTCGACAGGTTCGTAGCGAGACTAACCTCGTCACTTCTTAGTTAAACGTGGCCGAATACAGTAGTTGTTGCTGAGCACGATATTATTGTGCTGTGGCAAGCTCTCCGGCAAAGGACGTCTCAACAGGAATCCCATAATATCTTGCGGTATGAAATAAAAATACGATGTGCGAAGGGTCCCCGAAATTAATGCATTTTTAAGGGTCGCCACCAGCCATAGCAAACAAAAAAAATTCGAGTTTTCCTTGGTCCCACCCCGCACTTCCAAAGTATAACGTATAAGATAAAACTCTGCGAAGTCCCTATGAAATCAGAGATTCTTAACGTTCGCGTTAGTATTTGATAGTACTTAACGTACAGAGCGAACGTTGAACGATGAAAAACCTCGAGAACTTCGTTGACTCAAAAATTTAGTGATGTTTCACATCGTTGGAATTTCTCCAGACCTAATTTTGTGCAATGTTCTGACCGATTGGAAAGCAGATGATTGTTATCTGCAAAGCAAAGTGATATGCCAGAATTTATGTCTTATACATGACGTGGTAGAACGTGGTGTTGCGCTTATGGAGGAGTACAACCGATTACACACAAGGGATGAAGAGGATCTGCAAAATATTCTTTTAGAGGTCAAAGAACATCGAAAAAGATTTTCCGGTATAGAAAAGAGTACTTCCGTTTCACCTGTTAAAGAGAATTGGGTCAATAGCATTTTTCGTTCGTTCGTCGATAGATACTTTATAGTTTTTGACCATTGCAGGAATTTGTTGACTCCCTTTACCAGAAACGACAAACCTTTGGTTTTTTTAATTAACTTTGTAACCGTTTGGCTATAGGCGACCATCCGATGCCGAGCCAAACTCGATACTATCGGCAATAAGTAAGCGATCGCGAGGTGCGCCTGGATCGGTATGTAAACCGGCACATGCGCAGAAGAACACAGAACGAAGAATCGGAAACACTGCAACGCCGTCCGGCGGAATCTTATCGAAATCACGGTCAAGGCCGATTAATGCCGAAAAACGAGGGAAAACCGGCGCAGATTATTGGCCAGTAGTGACGAAACTGATCGCACGGCGTACGGCACCAACAAGTCTATCATTAGTCCGGTGGGTAACACCGGATAATCGTCACTGCCGTACCGATCAGGGATTGGAGGGCGAGGGGAGAACCACTCGGAGAACCAATCAGAAAATTAATAATCGGCCGACCGCACGCAGACGCGAGTCCGCCAGAAATCTGCACAACCGACGGAGTGGGAGTCCAAAATCGGGGTATAAAAGACGGCGATTTCGACAGTCGATCATCAGTTCTACGATCATCAGTTCATCGGATCTACCTTACCATCGAACAACTCTCCAAAGGACTAAAAGTGGAAAGTGAAAAGTCAAAGTGAATAAAAGTGAATAAAAGTGAAATAGTGCCAAATTGGATTTATAAAATGTTGTGTAAAGTGAACTAAAGTGAATAAAATTTGTGCCGATTCGGACTTATAAAATTTGTGTTGAAATTGGACTTGTAAAAGTTGTGCCGAATGGACTTATAAAATTTTGCATAAAGTGAACTTATAAAATTCTTGCCAATGTGAACATATAAAAATCTGATAAACATTCAGTGAGGTGAATAATAACTTATAAATTTGGTGTGAGAAAGGACTTATAAATTGTCGGAACTGGCGACAATTTATTTATAAATCTTTGTGGGGTGTGAACAAGACTGCTGAACAATTCAAGTGACGTGAGGCGATAAAAAAGGCACCCGGAATAACACTCAGATCGCATCGGTTACTTTACCAAACCAACCGGTCAAGTTACCAGTGGCGAAGTGAGATAACTTTACGACTCCAAGAACACGAGAAAGTCACATCCAGGGCTAAGTTTACCTCCCCTGATGACGCCTATACCGTCATCTCAAGGTAAAAACGTCATATTCTCAAATTCATCGTGATTGAAAATCGCGAGGTGAGCAAGCTGTCACCGTCGCTCGCCGTGCCGTCACCGTGGGAAAAGCCGAACGCGACGACGGCTGGATTCAGCGACGATCGAGAAGCTGCCCGCGCATGCGTAGTGCGATCTTCACGCAAATTAAGATTGACGAATAAAATAAATCGAGCATCGAGAATTAAATATAATTCGTTGAAAAGAAAGATAAAGGAAGTGAAACCTGAAGCGATCTGTGATCTGGACATATTGATAATCGATTTTCATGTATTTTGTCAGCGATACGACTAAATTATTTAAATATCCCTAACAATAAGAAATAGAACTATTCGGATAAATAGAACACAGAAAGAGTTAAATCACACTGAAGCTTGTCTATGTGCCATAAAGAGCATTATTGAACCATAAATATCATCTCTGAAACACCGTTATTAATTCCTAGACGCTCGAGTCCCCGAATCCCTTCGTTTGATTGCCCGTTCCTCTTAACGAGGCGCGAGAATACGAAGAAAATTATTGTACGAAGCTTTGCTCCTGTTACAACTTATGTTGCAACAAACATATCTTTTCACATAAAATATTCGATTATTTTTCAGCCGCGGTTTTTCATCTTCTACAGCATGTTTAGGCACTCACGGCTTACATGTAAGAAATTCCTATTAAAATCACTTTTTTTACACATTTTAATCCCATCGGACGTCCGCGTCATAGTACATCCGTATCATGCTTAAACTTCAAAACTTGTGAACCAATCAACATATCCTTCGCAGTCTTCTTTCTTTATGTTCTTAACATGTAACTTACCAAATTTGGAACCGTTTAGACATCTCTAAAAAACTTTCTTAAAAAATGTTTACCGTTATTTATTTGGAAGGTTATTTTTTTAACTTAAAAAAAAATTTCATATCATTTCTCATAAAAGTTGAAAATAAAAATTTTCATGTCGCTTTCTCATAATGTTCCTTTATTCGCGAAGCTTCTTTTGTGAGGAACCATTGTCTGCATTTTTGGCTTCTTCGTAGAGGAAGCTTCGCGAATGAAGGAACATTATTAGAAAGCGATATGAAAATGTCAACTTTCAACTTCTGTGAGAAACCGATATGAAAATTTCAATTTTCAACTTTATGAGGAAGCGCTATGAAAATTTCAATTTTCAACTTATTCCAACATCAACGTCTCGTTAAACTTTCACGCAAAACGGTTGGCCGATTCAGGTTCAGCATGTAAAAATACTCCATCGTCACGCTTCACTTTGTCGGATCTGCACTTGGCGCGAAAAAATACATGGAAGTATGGGCTCCTAATTTTTTTTTTTTTTTTGACAGTTTCGATTTTTACTCAAGAAATCCAAGTAATACATCTTTATCTACCTTTTTCAACCCCATCGTTGCCATCGTTTTGTGTATCTCTTGCTGTAGGTCACAATAGGCACCTACAGGTTTTCCGCGATGCCATCGGAAAGCAATGAAATCGCTGTTTAAAAATACCCAAAATCACTCATTTTTGTAATTTTGGCTATAAAAATTCCCGATAAACCTTTTCGCTAGTTGTCGCTGCGGGACTGTGATTCCATGTATTTTTTCACGCTGATTGGGAATTTGACACTTTTTCATTCATAGATGTATATTGAATGCGGAAAATTGCATCTCGAAAAAAAAAATTGCATGAAATTCAAAAAATTCGAAATGACATAAAATTTAAACGGTTCCACCGATTTTCGTGAAATTTTAATGGGATCATCAGGTGGTGCAACCACCCGATCCATCTGTGTAACTGTTTTTAGCCCGATAGCTAAAAAATTGCAAGCGCTAGACTGCGTACAGACATTTTCGAAGAAATTAAAAATGGCGTACAAAAAAAACAACTGAACATTTTTGGATGAAACTTTTCAAAAACATTGACTATTAACCACACATGCTGTGTGCAAAATTTCAGCCTGATCAGTTAAGGCATTTCCGAGATATAGGTATTTCTGATTTGAATTTTTCGCGTCTGATTCATACCCACGGGGACACGGGGACACAGACGCACACAGACGCACATTTTTTCTAAATGTGATTTTTCGATGTTTTGGAACATTCTGAACACGTTTTCATTAAAATCTGTAAAAAATTGTTTTCACCATAACAAAGCTTGCTCTATGACGAAGCAAGATAGTAATAATTACCAATAAAGTTTATTAACATAATCAATTAATCGTAATTATATTAATTCATTCATAATCTTTGCTACAGTCGGGAGAAGTCTGTCCTCACAACGCAGTACAGCTAATCTTCGCGGTCACGGAGTGGATCAAACTTGGAGACGTCTCCCGCTTTGTAAACAACATAAAATATAGTGAAACATGTTTTGTGCGATTCCAATGCTTCTCTGGACCTAATTGAATACCATTATTAGTGTGGCCATGTCACCCGTAGTGTCGGGCTGAGACGACCGATCGGAAATATTTATTTATAGAGCTGCAATTACATCACGTATCAAAGATATCGAAAGTTCTGATATGAGTTAATTTAGTTCGCTGTTTCTGGAGATGGTTACAACAAAAATTTTACCGTTTTAAAAACGTTAAACCTCCAATTTTCATTGTTTCAAAAACGATGGCTAGATCACCCCCACTTACCCTACTTTAAATACTCTGACATTAAAACATCCGTCTGCCGAACATTAACTGGGCGCATTGAAAAGCGTGTGTTAATTGTATGGAAGAAATTTCTTCGAAATTCCGATACGATGTTTCCTTTCCGATAGTAGCGGCAGTAAAGGTTTCACTTTCAGCATATTGGAGTACACGTACAAAGTAGCTTCTCTTTACAACACATCATTTCTTCATATCAAGTATCAAGATTAAGAAATGATTTCTTAATCTTGATACACCGTAGTAGCTATAAGTAGATTCGCACTATAAGTTACATGAGACTTTCGATGACGTAAAAATATCATTCGGGCAGGATAGCGTGAATTATCGAAATGTTACAATATGTCGTTGAATGAGCAGGGAATTGATGAACATTAACTGCATGTCTCTTCAATTTTTATTTTAGATCTGGTGTTAAATCATGTCGAACTCACTCGAATGTTCGATTAAAATTTGAAAAACACTGCACTAAGTTGACGTCCAACGTACCGGGTTGCGATCATCATGTCAAAGTAATGAATGATGTTGGTGGCATTATTGAAAGCTGATTTCACCAATGACCCGCTGAATGAATTTACGAAGATCGTTCGGTGGTTTTTCGAGAAAATTACGAAAATTAATAAATACTACTCCCTCCTGGAATAGCTCAATCTATCCAAGCTCTCTTATGCTCTACGTGGTAGACTCAGTAAAGTAATTTACGTGGTGTCAAGCAACTTCATTTTTCAACAAATTCGAACGCGCCTATTATTTTTCTGCATCATAGAACAGGATATTACATTCTAGGACTCTTTTAGCGTACATCAAATCTTTTGTCGGGCACGATCTCAATATTGTTAAACATTCCGATACAATGTTTACTTTTTGAAGAAAATTATTACATGATTTTACTTGCAGAATATTGGAAAATAATTACAATTTAGCGTGACTTGAAATTAAAATATTTTCTTAAGCATTTCGTGTCGAGAAATTACGTGGTCTTTTGATAACTAATATCTTTTTAGGATATACAACTCTATCGATATTTTCCAGTTAGTGCCTTTAGTCAGTGGGACTGACAGCCAACCGTGGAAGAAACCACAACGAGTTGAAAGATTTTCGGAATGTCTTTAGCGACAGCAGTCAAGCATATAGTCGAAGGATAATGCCGCCAGGTCATCCGCCACGTTATACCGAGAATGCTGGATTGGACGAGGCCCACGCCAGTTTCGGTATGTAAATTAGCTGCGGCTTCTATTCACACCCATTCGTACACCTGGTCGGGACCTCCCGCTGTACGAATAGATCCTCGTCCCTCATACGAGAAGAGCATGCTCGACGCATTGCTCACGTCCTGCGGTCTACTGGTAGTTTCGGATATACACATACGCTGGATTAGAACAAATCTCGCCCAAAAGCCGGTTTTCATCTCTGTAGCCTTTTCCAGATGTGTTCCGATACCAGTGTCACCGAAAGCGAAATTCGACACGTTACTTTGGCGAATCTTATTATTATTGTTATTTTTATAAATGAATCGTTTTCTTGAGACATAAAATGGCAGTAAATATAGAAAGAAATCCTGTGATTATTATCAAGTAATGAAATGTTTTATAATAGTTTTATAAACCGTGACATTGTCTCCATTATTCATGCCTGCCCCATTAATGCAGCAAACTCAATCAATATAATAAATTGATTGCGCAAAATACCAGAAATTATTGAATATCATGGATTCGATATTTCTATCACAGAAAATGAGTATATATTAATAGAAACCGAGATTTGTTTGAGGATTGTTTGGTCTAATCCCTCGCTACCTATCAGTGGCCACTTTCACGTACGTCATATTAATATGCCGCTCGGTGGTGGTGGAGGACCTGCTGCATTGTGCAGCTGCATTCCTGAAGCGAGGGTAGCCTGCTCGTTTCTCCACCTCTCTGCCGCGAGTTCCCCATATATTGCCGCCCGCGCTTCTAGCAATGCCGGCGACTTCTCTGTGGACCTCTACTTCTGTGTCCCTTCGTTCCTCGTGCCTTTTATCGAAAGGTCACGGGGTTTGACCTGCTGGACCAGATGGTTATTCACAGTATGTGCACCCTCTCTCGGTGATGCGGCCTGGGAAGAGACTTTACTACGTAGCGATAACGAATATCAGACACGACTCTGCAATGTGTGGGAATGCAGTTCGAACATAAAAAACGATGGCAGTTCTTTCCTAAGGCGTTAACATACGAGTCTTGTACCTTCACTCGCACCCCTCCGTACGCTATGCCATAAATATAGTCCATCATTATTGACGATCTATGGCCATACAGTTACGCAGTTTCACGTAATCTTTGTAAAGCGAATCCTTATACAATAATATTTTGACACAAGTGCAAAAAGAGGACTCTGGCTAATACTGTGAAGTAGTTGACCGTTCAACATCACACACTTCATCGAGGTTCACTTTTCGTACTCGCAACAGTAGTATATCATAATATAATACTTTTTGTAACAAGTGCATAAGTTACAAGTAGTATATTATGCTACAAAGGAGAGACATTCGCGAATGTAAATTTATTTGCGCCGAATGTAAAGTTTGCTGCCCGAGCTAAGCGAAGGCAAAAATCACACGACGTGAAAATCCCTCTCGTGTAGCAAACGATACTTTTTTCAGACTTCGTTAAAATAACTACATTTCTTGCGTCCCCAAATCGTCATATTCACCAATGACCATGAATTACCTGGGACTAAGGAGGCTTCCAGAGGGAATAATGAAACTGTACTGTGCATGCGCACAGGTTAATGATAATCATTGGTCAATAATAGATGATTTTCCACCCGTGTTGCACGTAAGGAAAGAGGTTATTTTAGCGACGTCGGCAAAAAGCAACTTGTGTCTTTGAGTGCTTGTGAAGTGTGTGACAACATAACTAGTGTATCAAAAAAGTAACTAGTATTGCCCGCATGTCATTCTAAAAAGCCCGACCCTCGCCACATTTTATATTCACGAATCGAGGGAATTTTTTGCATATTTTACTAAACATGAAAACATTAGGTACCATTGAGTAGTAATTGAAAAAGAATTAAGTTGCTTATCCGCATCTTGTAGCCGCACCTGCATACCATTACACACAGGAGTATAGCTCCTGCCATAGCAACTGAAATTATTTTAGAAGCATAGTTATTATGACAACCAAAAAGTAGAAAATGTCAGTAAAATGTTAATAGAAAAATATTACTAAATTTTTTGTCGATTTATTTAAAGCTCGTTTTGCATTTCAGAGCATCGTTCAACATTTCAGAGCAAAAAAATTCTTAGTAATTGGCGTACCAATGTTACTTTTATGGAGATTTTTTTTTATTTTACTTGTTTTTTTAATTCAGTAGATGATTGATTATCAAGCACATATTTCAGGTTATGCGAATATTTCAAAATATTTGAAATTTTCATAGTGCTCCCTCATGAAGTTGAAAATTGAAATTTTCATAGCGCTCCCTCATTAAGTTGAAAATTGAAATTTTCATATCGCTTCCTTATAAAAGTTGAGAATTGAATTTTTCATATCCGTTTCTCGTAAAAGTTGGAAATTAAAATTGTCATATCGTTTTCTCATGATGTTCCTTTAAGCGCGAAGCTTCTTTATGAGAAAGCATTTTCTGTATTTTTGGCTTCCTCATAGAGGAAGCTTCGCGAATGAAGGAACATCATGAGAAAACGATATGACCATTTCACACGGAGAGAAAAATATAGTAATAATCTCCAGATTCGTATAGTAATTCGAGGACGAACTGGAAAAATGGCATTTTTAACCAGGCGCATCGCGAATTTCGCTATGCATTGGCCGCTGTACCATTTACGGCATATCGTAATTATTCCCATACTTTGCGCCCACAAATGTTTGAAATTATTCTCCAGACGCATATAAAATGCCCCAAGTTAGTTAAGTATAAAATACTAAAAGTTTAGCGATAGATTGCGCACGCTTCATAATTTCTTGCCATATGTGATTTAATAACGATACGGCTATGGGGTAGACTAAAAATTTGTAAAATCATAGAGTTGCGAAGGCAATATATAGGTATCGTTACTTTGTAGCAATGTGCGAACTTTACTATACCTCGCATAGTGCCGCACGTTCAACGGTCGTGCTGTCGAGCTCCAACAGTTGCGCGATTTTTCCCAATCGAAAAACCGTCAGTCGTTTGAACGCGTACGGATAGTGAAGTGGTGCTGCCCATTGTTCTCGGAGTTAGTGTTTACGATTATACAGTTCTTTGAAATATTTATGCATGCTTCCCCGATTTGATTTTGGGGGTGATATGTATTTGTGGGCGTCCCACAAATACATATTTATTTAAACTAAAGAAATATTTAATGTTGGGCGGCCAATAAATTATTTTCGTGGCTGTAAAATACGCGTAAATAATATAACTCGTTGCAAATCATGTGATGTACGACTAAATCATTATATCTTATAATAAAAACTTTCAGTGGACGCGCAGTATTATAGGCGTGGTGATCGTTGTCCAACATGGACGTAAATTCAACAATAGTCACTCAGCCGGCAGCTCACGAGAATAGAGACGCCCTTGAGGTTGCAGTGTAGTATCAGGTAAATGAGATAAATAAATCATATAGGAAAATAAACATTTTACTTGTGTATTATTTCTTACGAATGTGGAATGATTATTCTTCTTATTATTAACAATAATAATATTATTACTGTTTAATATCAGATTATTATTATGATTTTCGCACGTTTGTATGAAGCGTACAGTGTTCATATTTATACGATGTATACTATAACACTTATACGTTATCCATTGAATACCAAACCGGATTGCCGTTCAACGCAAAAGCGTCTGGGAACTATTCCTCAACTGTGGAGATAGCATCACGCAACTGAATAGTTTTCTCAACTTATCAGTTACCCACTCATCACCAAACCGTATTGGCGTTCAACACAAAAAAGTCTGGGAATGATTCCTCAATTTTGGTGGCAACATGACACGACTGAATAGTTTTGTCGGTATATTTTGTTGTGCCATACGGTATAGGAAAATTTTCTAGATTTCGGATATGCCCCGCGATTGCTATACCGTATGGAGATTATTCCCAAACTATTTAAGATGATACTACCATATTTTTCTCTCCGTGGCATTTTTCAACTTTTACGAGAAAGTGATATGACAATTTCATTTTCCAACTTTTACGAGAAAGTGATATGAAAATTTCAATTTTCAACTTTTATGAGGATGCGATATCACAAATTTCAATTTTCAACCGTATAAGGAAACTCTATGAAAATGTCAATTTTCAACTTTTTTCAACATCCACGTCTTGTTAGACTTTTATGCAAAACGGATGGCCTATTCAGGTTCAGCGCGATAGAATCCTCCATCGTCACGCTTCACATTCTCGGATCTGCGCTTGGCGCGAGTTTTTTTTTTGCCCTTTCGATTTTTACTCAAAAAATCCAAGAGATCCCTCTTTATCTAGCTTTTTCAACTCCGTCATATGCATCATCTTGTGTATATCTTGCTGTAGATCAGGATAGGCACCTAGGTTTTTCAGTGATGCAATCGGGAAGCAAGGAAATCGTTGTTTAAAAATACGCAAAATTACTCATTTTTCAATTTTGGCTATCCAAATTCTTGATAAACTTTTTTCGTTAGTCGTCGCGCCAGTATAGTATTTCATGTATTTTTTCACACTGATCACGAATCTGCCACTTATTTTATGCATAAATAAATATTTAATGAGGAAAATTGCGTCTAAATTAAAGTAATCATTATTCCCGAAATTCAAAAAATTCAAAATGACACAAAATTTGAACCGCTCGATCGATTCTCCCCAAATTTTATAGGAATCATCGGGCGATCATACTCTATCTGTCTACAACTTTTTACACCAATAGCTAACAAATTGTAGGAGCTAGAGCGCACACAAACATTTTCGAAGAAATTAAAAATCACGTACAAAAAAAGCAAATGAACATTTAATGAAATTTTGAAGAAACATAGACTATTGATCACACATGCTGTATGTCAAATTTCAGCTTGATCGGTCGAGGCATTCTTAAGTTATAGCGATTTAAATTTTTCGCGACTGAATCACACACACACGGACGGACGCGCGGACGCACGCACGCACGCACACAGACACACGGACACACAGACACACATCCGGACATTTTTTCAAAACGTTATTTAATTTTTTTTCGATGTTTTGGAACATTCTGAACACGTTTTCATTAAAATCTCGACATTTATTTTTTCATCATAATACAGCTTCCTCTATGAGGAAACAAAACAAAAAATTACAACACAAAATTGGCGTTCCTGAGTTAGCCGTACGATATGTGTCACGAGAAACCGTGTGCTAGAACTACTGGGATGCCAGTTTGCATTGCAATTTTTTATTTTTGCAATAATTCTACATCGATCATATGATTTTACTCACGTTCAATATTGTTGTTGGAAGACTTTCGAGTACTTGCGTTAATAACAGCTGCATACATTTATAATTTTTTGATACATATTTGAATGGTATTTGAGGTCCTTTTACAAATATCATGTAATCGTACAGAAAAAATTACGTGAACAAATTTAAGCCCTTGACGTACATTTTTCTTTCTTGGATAAAAGTATTTTCGGTAATATAATCGCTGCCAATAAAAGTCTCCTACGGAATACAAACCCCGTCCATGAAAGCTATGATTTTTTTTCTTTTTTATTGATCCTCGGCAGAGTTTCATTGTCATCGATCCACAGAGAGGTTTTTTTTCTAAAGTAAAAACATTGCTCTTCCCAAAAACTGTTCATCAAAATAATTGCTTAAAACAAAAATCGAGAAAAAGTGAAATTATATGAAGGGCCAAGAAGGGGTATATATAGATAGTATACATACTAAGAATGACGTCGCCCGCATTGAATTCGGCCATCGATATATTTTCTTCCTTTCTTGGGACCTCAACACACGCATCAATATTAGATGCATGTGATTCCAACTAGATCATGACTCAAGGAGCAGTTGAGGAGTGGCGAATGACCAGAAACCTACGGGCGCATCCTACTACCCTCTCTCTAGATTATTTTAATGGACCATATACGACAGCTATTGTAAAAAACTGGCACGCCAAGTTTTTGTTTGCCGGCTCCGTGTCCTATTGTTCGATTGATAAATAAGATGAAACATTTCGTTTTTATTTTCGTATTTTTTCAGCACTATTTTCTGCATAGTCTTCAGTTCATAATACTATACATCATACTTAGTATGTATACCATTTGTATACCCTTACTTGACTCATATTATTTCATTTTTTTTCGATTTTAGTTTAAAGCGATTATTTTGATGAACAGTTCTTGGGAAGAGCGATGTTTTTAGATATTTAAAGATTAAAAAAAAAGTTTTTTGGTACAAACAACATACTTTACGTGTGTTGTTTGTCTCAGGATCTTACGTTGATCTTAGGATCCGCCGAACAATTATGATCGTAACTAGGAAAACTTATGTACACGTTCTATAGTAATAAAGGTTATCAGCACTTCGATCCGATACCTACCCAGGTGCGGATGGCCGACGCTCCGAGTATGGCCGACGATTAGCTTTTAGTCGGCAGCAGGTTGGCAGCCGATGATCGGATCTCGACGAATGTCCAGCATTGGCTAAACTGTCGATTGACAACCACTCCAACGTTGGGCTCAATAGTTGGCAAAACGCTGCTTACCAGAGCTGAGCCAACGCTGGCGTATTATCGTAATGATGCCTGTTCGGTGATATCATGTGGACGTTCGCTCACGACGTTGAACCACTTCGGCCCAGTACCCGCTAGCGACGTTCAGCCAACGTCCAACACCAAATATTTATAAACAATTAAATTTTTTTTTTAATTTGCGCGGCTGCGGAATCTTTTTTTATTATTCCAGATTCCTTTATTATAGTTTTATTTACGGTACTGTAGTGCAAACAGCCAAAGTTTCATCAATATTATTAATTATAGTGTCAATACAACAATGAAATAATAAAACTCAGACAATTTAAAGCAATTGGGAAGTTAATATTAGATAGAGATGCAGTAGACATGCAGCTTTTATATGAGATTCGAACAGAAAATCTTAAGGGTGAGCATAGCCGAGTGCGTAAGAGCGTCGACTAGTAGTCCCAGGGTCACGGGTTCGAGCCCCCGTTACCGACTAAAAAATGTATTCTCATGAATCCGAT
Organism: Stenichneumon culpator; assembly: GCA_964017025.1. Taxonomy (NCBI): domain Eukaryota; kingdom Metazoa; phylum Arthropoda; class Insecta; order Hymenoptera; family Ichneumonidae; genus Stenichneumon; species Stenichneumon culpator. Next base: position 1,554,526 of record OZ024773.1, on the reverse strand, counting down.
GTTTGAAAACAAAAAACTAGAAAAAGCAATTAGAGGATGATAAAAAAAGCATTTAAAAGTCGCGCAGATCGACAAAAAAAATGTTTTATTGCTTATTAATATTTTATATTCAACGTTGGCTTGACATCGGCAGCCAACACTGGGGCAACGTCGTTTGAAAACGTTCTGCCGATGTTATCATCCCAAACTTAATTGGTAGTCGAGCCTACATTGGCGACCAGAGTCGGGCAGACTTTCTAACTCTGGCTGTCATAGTTGGTCCAACGTCAGCCCGGCTCTAAAACCGCACCTGGGTAGTTTCTGAGATAATGTCATACAAAGATTTATTTCCGGCATATTGGAGTATAACTACTTGTTAGCGTCTCATAATTATAAAACTCCCTTACGAAACAAGGAAGAAAGTCTGGAAGTCAAGTTAAGAACTTGACGTCCAGAAGCTACCGGGACCATGGACCATGGAACAATGGGGGCATAGGCGATGGGAACATGGGCGATGGGAGCATGGACCATCGACGCATGTGACCATGGACCGTTCGGACCGTCCATCCCCGTCCGACCATTCCTGTCCGTCCATCCCCGTGCGTCGATCCCCGTCCGTCCATTCCCGTCCGACCATTCCTGTCCGTCCATTCCCGTCCGTCCATCCCCGTCCGTCCATCTCCGTCCGTCCATCTCCTTCTGTCCCTCCTTCCGTCCCTCCTTCCGTCCCTCCTTCCGTCCCTCCTTCCGTCCCTCCTTCCGTCCCTCCTTCCGTCCCTCCTTCCGTCCCTCCTTCCGTCCCTCCTTCCGTCCCTCCTTCCGTCCCTCCTTCCGTCCCTCCTTCCGTCCCTCCTTCCGTCCCTCCTTCCGTCCTTCCTTCCTTCCGTCCTTCCGTCCTTCCGTCCTTCTCCGTCCTTCCGTCCTTCCGTCCTTCTCCGTCCTTCCGTCCTTCCGTCCTTCTCCGTCCTTCCGTCCTTCTCCGTCCTTCCGTCCTTCTCCGTCCTTCCGTCCTTCCGTCCTTCTCCGTCCTTCCGTCCTTCCGTCCTTCTCCGTCCTTCCGTCCTTCTCCGTCCTTCCGTCCTTCTCCGTCCTTCCGTCCTTCTCCGTCCTTCCGTCCTTCTCCGTCCTTCCGTCCTTCTCCGTCCTTCTCCGTCCTTCCGTCCTTCTCCGTCCTTCCGTCCTTCTCCGTCCTTCCGTCCTTCTCCGTCCTTCCGTCCTTCTCCGTCCTTCCGTCCTTCTCCGTCCTTCCGTCCTTCTCCGTCCTTCCGTCCTTCTCCGTCCCTCCGCCCTTCTCCGTCCTTCCGTCCTTCTCCGTTCTTCTGTCCTTCTCCGTCCTTCCGTCCTTCTCCGTCCTTCCATCCCCGTCTGTCCGTCCATTCATCGTTCCATCCATCCATCCATCAATCCATCCATCCACCCATCCGCCCATCCATCCATTTCAATCAAGTGACTCGTCAGCTGGTCCCGGCGGGCAATTTTTGACCGTTTTCTCCGGTGAAGCAATTTTAGCCGGCTTAGTCGGCCAGATGAATATCCCATTAGCCGGCTTAGCCAGCATAGCCGGCTGGGCCAGCCTAACCGTACAGCCCTAGTTTTAGTGCCATTTTAAAATTATCAAATTATCACTCTACGTAAGGAAGTGAAGTGATCAGTTTGCGATAAAAAAGGTAAGCAAATCGGGAAGAGATAATACTAGGATCCATACAGTTGATGCGATATTGGATATAAGTAATTGTATTTCTATTTATATCATTGCCAATTACTCTGGATGAAATGTCCTGATAAAATATGGGGACCTGGTAAAATCAATTCATAGTTTTATAAATCATAATTGATAAGTGTTTCGTGTACCTGCGTGAGCTTGGTTTTTTTAAAGGCAAATCTTGGATTTATTGCTGTCATTCCCATCGAGAGGAGGCAAATATTTCATATTATTGATAGTAGACAATCTATTCCGTTTCAAATATAGGTTAAATCAGCCAAGAATATACTTTTTCCCAAAAAAGTAAAAAAAATGGCACGTCAAGTACTTAAAATTGGTTCCCGGTAAAAAAAAAAAAGTTTATCGAATCATCTATTCACACAAAATCGACAGTAAGTTAAATCCTATGTGGACAATAATGGTACACTGACTTATGGATATACAGGGTGATTCAAGTTGTTTTTTACATACATTGCCGACAGGTAGTTGGACATGAACTGAACAAAGTTACAAAGCCGTTTCCATTATTCGCAATATTTTATTCGCAACTTTCCCGGCCCTACGATTTTCCGGGTGGACTCCCGAACGCGGTTCTCGGAAGTCTTATCGCGAAATTTCTACGCGAGCGGTCAGTCGACGCGCGCGTTCTCTCTCGTCTCGGTACTCGCTCACATACGTCTCACGAGGCACTTACGCAAATGTCCGTACTACTTCATTTCCCAAATCAAACTAATTTCTCCTCGCGTGATCCGCCCGGCTACAAACTACCCACCTCCGGGGTGGAGGTCACGGTCTATTATCGATCGACTTCGTTGATCATCGACTGTCATCGCCGTTTCTCTTTCTCCATCCAACCCGAGTATTTCGTTAGCTTCAAGCCCTACCGTCGCGATATTCCGAGAAATCCTGGATACAATCATTTTTCACTCTAATTTTTCTCGGATTACGCTCGAGCGTCGAAGCAAGTTATCCATCTGCACGTTGTCGGGGGCGCGTTGTAGCGCCACAGTACAAAGAAAATTCTCAAAAAATCCATATCTATTCTAAAAACAAGAATTCATTTAAAATGAGAAAATAAAAACTTTTCCGATTTTTTAAAACGATTTTTGCTGCCTCATCGAGGAAGCTATGTTTTCATATAAAAAATGTATTCGAGATTTTTATGTCAGAGTACTTAAAATAGTCTGAAACATCGAGAAATGTGATTTTCAGCTGGCGTCCGGATGTGTGTGTGCGTGTGTGTGTGTGCTTGCGTGCGCGTGTGCGCGCACAGTAAAAAAGAATGGACATTTAACAAACCTTTTTTGTCCGCAAACGTCCACAATTATTTTATTGTTAATATTACAAAAAGTATGCGTAAAATCGATAGACATTTTTGTAAAATGGACGAGATTTTTTTGTAAAATTAACAAGAGTGAAATGTGGATATTTGTGGACAAGAAACGTTGGTACCATTTTTATTGTGTGCATGCTTGCGCGTGTGTGTGCGTGCGTGCGTTCATGCGGAAGCCAAAAATATTGAAAATGCTTTCTCATAGAAGATTTGCGAATAAAGGAACATTATGAGACAGCCATATGAAAATTTCAGTTCTCAACTTAAAAAACAAAAAATAATTTATGTATGAATAAGGTCTTGACATCATCAATACGACTGATTTCTTCAGATTTTTGGCATCACCCGATATGCATGCATTTAACACAATAATTATATAGTAAATTTTATGTTATTTAGTAAACAAACCATTTATTTCTTGCTATATAATACGCAGCAATGAAATAAAAAAAAGTTCGGTGCGCCATGTTCTCCGATAAAATGGGCTTAGGTTACTTGTATTCCAAAAGTGCACCAACAATTTTGTTTTTAATTCTACTCTTATGTAATATCCAAAAAGAAAAAATAGTTAACGTTTTTTGGATTTGAAAGATGGTTATGAGATAATTACTGTACTATTACATACATATTTAATATTAAATACACACCCACACATTGAGCATTTTTTTAACGATTTCGTTACCTCAGCTTTTTTGCATCAGCTCTTGGAAGAGAGCTATCGATCGAATCACGATTAAAGTGAAAAAATCTTCATAATTACAGCTTGTATCTTTTTTATATACGCAATAATTCACAGTCACAGTATATTACATGTTGTTAAGCAGTAGTACCTGATATTTGCAATTATTTATTGATCTGTATACCACTACTTGACAAATGATTTTTTTTTAAATAGATTGTTTTGATAAACATTTTGCTCGTAAGCAAAAACCAATTTTGAGTATTTGGTGTACCGTGTTTTTGGGGAAAATTATTTTCTTGGTCGTAATAATATACAGACTGAATTCATATATGATGATATATGAAAGTCACCAGAGCCAGGCCCACATATTACAAGAAAATGAAGAAGATATATTAAGGTCCACATATAATTATTCATTATTATATATAAGTATTTTTTGCCGGGATGTTAGAAGGGTCGAAAGATTGACACTGTCGACATCCCCGATGTAAACCCATTGTGTTCACTGATAATTACATCCCGCCGTCACATATTTCCTCTTCCAAAACAATGTTTAACAAAAAAAAACCCTTATCGAAGGCAATTTTGATCAAATTTCTATACTATGTTAAATAATGCTGTTCAGTTTTCTATTCTACACTTTCTGTATTGCTACCCTACACACTCTGTCGGTGCTATTTTCATACTGAGATTCAATCATTTAATGGTTTTCAAAGGGATTAAAATCTTCAAAAAAATACTTTACTTCTTCACTTTTATCCCCTTAAATGTAAGAAAAATGTATGCCAAGTACATGGAAAAGGGGATTGGTTGATCCACTTAGTGATTTATTCGTGGGTATAAATTGGTCGCCATAACTATCTACTTTATCGGTTTAAAGCCCTAATGTTAGTTCTGTCAACCAATAATAGTTGATATGAATAGTTCACACTACAAACCTAATTAGTTGGTCCGACTACTTAATAATATTCGGATTTGACCACGAACTTCATTTGTACTCTAATCAACTATAATTAGTACAATCAAGCTCGGCGTGCGTGTCGGACAATCAGTTGAAATTGTCGCTGCAACTAATCGTTATTGCTGCGAACCCAAGCATGATACCATTATACATGCAGGTTAGTTGCTATTTTATTAGTATCGGAAAACCTGACGGCGTACGGGAAACAAACAGGCTTCATTACTTACTTAATTAATGAACTGTGACGTATTTGTCTTTTATACGATAACGTGAAAACAGAAGTAAAAAAAAACCGAATAAACAAACTCTAAGCTCAAACCAAAAAGGAGCACAAAACGCGGAAGCGAAATTTACGTCACCTTCGGCCGTCCACCCTCACGGATGCATCGACGTCCCGGTGGGCGCCAGTTAATTTTTGTTTCGCCGGTATTAACAATCGGACTAATCTGGAGGCCGGTGGGACGGCCAACCTCCACAGGGCTAATTTTTGTACCGCCGGTTTCACCAAACCGGAGTAACCTGGAGGTCGGTGCAACGGCCAACCTCAGCAGGGCTGATTGTTGTTTCGCCGGTATCACCAAATCGCGCGAAACTGGAGGTCGGTGGTATTAGGCCGACCTTCGCAAGGACAACACGAAAAAAACGACAAAACGTGAGCTTAACGGTCACGAGAACTAACGCCGATGCATTTGCGAGAGCGAACGGTTGCGGAAATGCACGGTCGCTCAGGATGCGGGTTATGGTAGAAGGGTCGCGATCCGAAGCCGATAGAATAGCAAACGAGATCCAGAATTCGAAATCTTAAGAATACGGGAACAAGTAATTATTGACCATAAGGTCGCGGGAACGAAATCCATACGCATGATCGATAAATTATGCTAACGATAGAACTCACCGAAAACGGCGGGATTTAATCCGATAAATGGCAGGATCCACATCTGACGATGCCAAAAGAACTTCAACACGTAAACTTCACTTCAAGAGCGTTAACTCTAACACCTCAATCGAAGAATCGACTCGAAAAGAATTCTCTTCGAAATTCTATCGAGGATAGCACAAGCGAAAACTCACGAGTCGAACACAAGGCCGAACGAGAACGAGAGCACTAACGCGAGAGCGAGAACGATACCGGGATCCACGGTGACGCGAGCGAAATCCACGATCACACGGTAGACTCGAGCGCGAGAACAATAGGCCGAAGCCAACGGTAGCGGGGGCGCGAGAGAGACCCAAGTTGCCTCTACGGCCGCTCTCGGAAGACTGATAAGCCTACGAAAATATTCTAACGAGGCGTTATGATTATTGCGGGATTCTTGACCGGTAACCACCGCCCTCTCAAACTATTTCAATACGTCATCTAAACGGGAGCCGAAACTATAACGCGGTAACTTCGAGATTCTTCACGATCGCTACTCTTAATTCAGGACGTGAAAACAAGACTCTCTTCTCTTAACAAAACCCAGCACAAGGGGTCCCACCCTTGCCCGGAACTAAACCATACCTCCGCCTGTTCTCCAACGCCCTGCATTATCACCTAAACAGAGTGCCGGGTTTGCACCGGACTTTGGCGTATTCGCAACGAAATCTCGTCGGGCTCTCCTCTATTCGTGTTTCTCATTACTTCGAGATTCTCTCCACCGAACAGATTCAAAAATCCCGACCTAAACTAAATCTTTAAGCTTTACTCCAAGCTTATCTCAATAAAATACTAAACGGTATGGCGAAACCTCACGAACCTTACCGAAACAAGAGCTGGACTGTACCGTGAACACCTGGAGAGCAGTAAGTCGGGAACTATAACGAACTAATTCGATAGCCGTATCCGAAAAATACTAATTGGTGGTATTTTTGTGACAGTGATCGAAAAATCACGTCACAGAACATATATTCGCTTATTGCTAGGGAGAGATGGCGCAGATTCGAAACAAACAGCCGATTTTAGTCCATGCACTTAAAAAAAACCATGTGTCACAATCTACCAATTCTCTTAAAGAATCATCCATATAACTTGTTTGTACTATAATGTTCAAACGGACGTGAATAACGAGAGAGGCAGCGTCCTGACGTCAAGTGTGTAAAAAAAACAACATTTTAAGAGAGGCGCTACCAAGTAGTTATAATCCAATATGCTGGAAGTCGAATCTTTGAATCGATGATATTTGAAAACGGAGCATGGGTTCGGAATTTTGTAGACACTTTCATAATACAATTCGGACACAAGTGTTACAACGCGAAAGTTACGATCATAATTGTTTGGCAGATGCTGCGATATGGGCATCATGCGCCGAAAAAAGTCTGAAATAAAAAAAAATGTGGTGTAGTATTTGGATTGTATAGATATCCGGTTTGTAGATGTCACTCAGTACCAGTCAGCTCAGTTTTCAATTTTTATCTGTAGGCTTTCTGATTATCTTGATAACCAATATTAGTATTAACTATTATATTGGTTATTACGGTATTTAGAAAAGAAAAAACGTTTCGAGTCGTAGATCTTTCCTCGCCGCGGATGACCTCTTCCGCGTGTGTAATATGAATGCTTAAATCTGGGTAGAAGTTAATTTTCCTTAATTGGTATTAATTAAATGCTTGTGTGAAAGTTACTTCCCATCGTTTATTTTTTTAATTTGTGAGTAAACAACGGGCAATGTTTGAAAGAATATAACATGATATTGTTTAAATATCGTAAAAATATCGTGAATAAATTCGAAATTAATGACGAAAAGAAGCTGGATGTAGTAAAGTGAAATTAACGCTTTGACGTACAGCTGATATCTAAATAGTGAGAAATCGAAGTGCAAATATTTATTTTTTGTATATAGTATTAATTGCTGTCATTTCTAACGGGAGAAGGCAAATATCTCATATCGAACCCAAGGTCTGCCAGTTAATGATGAATTTGTTTTCATCTATCCAAACCGAGAAATAAATCTGACGGAGCTTGGATTCGGTTAGAAACATTTTCCCACTCTCGATGGGAACGATATAAAGAAATTGTATCATTAAAGTTTTGGAACTTTTGGAATCACAAGATAGATTTTCTTCTCACTGATACCTGCTTAGGTCACTAAGGAAGAAAATGTATTGGGTGCATACGCAAATTTCATTTAATGCTTTTAATTATAGAATTTATTGCTGCCGTTTTCACCCGGAAGTGGCAAATATCTCACATAGATATGTGAGATTTTGTAGTTTTAATTTAGAATTGTTAATATTCTAAGCATATGCTTCAAATCGTACAGGACTGTAATATTGATGTAAATGCTTCGACGTGGAATCGAATTTTGATTAACAACGTACAAGGAATTGAGAAAATTGAATATTACAGGCTGCGAGAAACAGTGAACGTACTCACGATTGACGCAGCGGTGGCGCTACATCGTGCCCTGCACTACATTCATGCGCTTTTTATCGTCTCGGAACACTTGTCACAAGAGAAAAGTGAACGGAAACGTAGAATACACTGTACATGGATATCTTTTGTGTAATAGACTTTGTGACGGTTTAGAATATTTGGCGAATTTCAGAGAATCGGTGTGCTCTCTCGTTTTACGTATGTGAGTTCCCGAACAATTTGTATCCTACAAAGTACATGCTGTTGAAAGTTTGACCGGCCATATTGGTTTTTGACACTATAATATTCACGTGCTCGCTGTGCCGGGAAAAATGGGCGCTTCAGTTAACTCGCTCATTATGAAGGGTTCATAAAAATAATGGTTACACCTCGTTAATTCTGTATCGTTATAATTCAAGAAAGTTATATTCTGTGTGTATTTGGTGTGCGCGAAAGACGATAAGATCTCGACGGAATTGAAATAGGGAATGTATTGATAACGGACATTTAACGCTCGATATTTTCTACATCACGTCTCGAGATATAGTGTACACGCGTACACGCACACGCAATCTTAGTATTTGGTTTATTTTATTTTTTTACTTTTATATATTCAACATTATTTTTAAAGAAGAGCGATATACCCGTGACTATTAATAGCCAATGCAGTATCAATACAACAACTTTAAACACAACAACTGTCAAACACATGGTCTGGTTTATTCAATTGAAATGGATCATCGAAGACTCCAGCTTCACACTCGTACGGCAGCGAAGCAGGGAGCATTTCTTAAGCGACAACAATACATAGCGAAAATGAGAGTTATCTTGGCCACGGATTTTTTGAAGAGGGACATATCTATTATATTAAGAGACGCGGTAGCGCCTCGACGCCAAGTCCTTAAAAAACGTAAAAAATCATGTTTTTTAAGCTTTAAAAAATACATATATGTATCAATCTTTAGAACATTATTTTGCTCATATGATATAACTTGTTTTTAACTTTTTTTAAGAGCTCGTTTCGATAAAAATCTGTTTTTTTTTTGTTTAAAGAGAATCTCATTCACAAGTTTAAAAAATATATTTTTCAAAATAGGTTTAAGCAAGTGAATAATATCGTGGCCTAATAATCGTAGGGTTACAGGTTCGAATCCCCGTTACCAACAAAATTATTTATTCCAAGGTTTCTATGGTATGAAGGTACAAAACGATAATAAAGCAATTTCGAGTGTTAAAAAGAATAGCCCGGTTGCGCAGATAAATGCTATCAGTTAATTGTTTATTCATATTTTTGCTAACCTTTACTGTTGAATGAACCAGGTCGATTGATTACAATAAGTCTGTAAATTATTCACGCAAGCAAACAAACGGCTAAATTAACAATTTCACTAGCATTTGGGCCAACTAACAAATTAGTTGGACGAATGAATATTAAACTTTGAAAAGAGTTGACCCTACCAATTTATCGGCTGACACTCACAACACTAAGGCAATTGGTTAAGTCAACTATTATTTTTGTTAGGCCACCTAATTAGATTTTTCCGTGTACGCAAGCAGACTAATACGTAAAGTTACTATGCGGCAGTAGCATTACACTTCGGGTATATGTGCCACGTTGTTTGCACGGCTCCATTCAATTACCCTTAACGGGAACTGTAGTGGCATACGTTTTTGCATTTAATCGTTATAAAAGCTTATTTAATTCATTTAATTCATTTCAGTCCACACGGCGTTAGGCAAACGAGATTGGGTTCAGCATGCGTCAGTTACACCCTTTAAGAATCGATGACAGGCATGCGAAAGTGATTCATCGCAGTAGAAGATTCTGGACCGTCAGGTTTAAGGACGTTCTATAAATACGCTTGGCCGGGATCGGCTTGGCTGGGAGCATGGTCGGAACAGCTAGTGAGAGAGTGAGAGGTGTGTAATGCGAAATCCCAAGCGTGTCGTGGCAAACACAACATTTTCCGCTTCATTCTCGCTATCTCATAAACGAGATGGTGGACGGAAAGAACCTATTGGACTACCAAATATAGTTGACCCAACCAATAGGCTCAGTGTTCTGAGCTCCAGGCGATACATTTTTTGGGTCAACTCTTTTAAATACGTTAGTTTGGTATTCAATAGACGAACTCATTTTTTGATAGTTGTGCCAACCGCGAGTGAAATTGTTGGATTCGCCATTCACTTGCTTGCTTGAATGAAGTACAAGCTTGCGGCAACCCATTGACTTGGTTGATGCAACGGCAGAGGTTACCAAAAATATCAATAAATCATTAACACAATATTTATACACATTACTATTTCACCATTAACACAATATTTATACACATTATTATTTCACCATTAACACAATATTTATACATATTATTTTCAAACCATTAACACAATATTAATACACATTGATCTGCGCGACGGAGTAATGCGTGTTTATCACTCGGAATTGCTTTATTATCGTTTTTTCGTTCTCCTAGAGGAAGGTTTGTTTTGGCGAATTTTTTTTATTTGTTTTTTTTTTTAATAGATTTTAATGAAAATGTGTTGAGAATGTTCTAAACATCGAAAAATCATATTTAGAAAAAAAGTCCAGATGTGTCTGTGTCTGTGTGAATTACGCAAAAAATTCAAACCGCTATAACTCGAGAATGCCTTGATCGATCAAGCTCAAATTTTACACATAGCAGGTGTGGTTAATAGTCGATGTTTTTTTTATTTCAATAAAAAATGTGCAGTTAAGAATACACAGATGGAATATGATTGCTATAGGATCCCTATTAAATTTGGGCAGAATCTTATGTCATTTTGATTTTCTTTATTTATTGAAAAATTAAGTACTTTGTGATACTGCTGCGAAAAAGCGGTCCTTTCGACAAAGGCTGGGAAGTTGGTCGCACGCGCCGGTTCGAGAGCTACAACAGCACGAGGAAAAGCCGAGTGACGTTTGCAGCATGAGGCGAAGGCAAGTGCTGCAATCACACTAGTTGAGAAAAGGTTTTTCGCACGAGTATCGTACTAGTAATTTGTGATACAAGTGCGGTAAAGCGAACTTTATACGCACTAGTAGCGCATGATATTTTCTGTAACGAATGCAGCAGAAGTGCTACTCCGTGCCTGCTGATTGTGGCGCTGCACAGCCAGCGTGCGTAAAGTACGAGAAGTGTACGTAAAATACGCGACGCGTGCGTAAAGTACGAGAAGTGTACGTAAAATACGCGACGCGTGCGTAAAGTACGAGAAGTGTACGTAAAATACGCGACGCGTGCGTAATGTACGAGAAGTGTACGTAAAACACGCGACGCGTGCGTAAAGTACGAGAAGTGTACGTAAAATACGCGACGCGTGCGTAATGTACGAGAAGTGTACGTAAAATACGCGACGCGTGCGTAAAGTACGAGCAGTGTACGTAAAATACGCGACACGTGCGTAAAATACGAGAAGCGTGCGGTAAAGTAAAATAGGCCCGATGTGCGCATGCGCCGGGTATTTATAGTACACCTAGCTGTAAAGCGCCAACCGCGCCACTCTCGGCAAACACGAAAAGTAGCACTTTTCATGCATCAGTTACACATAAAATTTTATTACATTCGGTGGGAAAATTTTGTCCGATACTCGTGCGAAAAACGTTTTTTGAACTCGTGTGATTGCAACACTTGCCTTCGGCTCGTGCTGCAAATTCACACTCGTCAGAAAAAGTTTTTTCGCACTCGTATCGAAATATACTATTACTGCACTCGATGTAAAAATGTCAGTTTTCCGCACGCTTCGCGTGCACAAAACCCTCACTTTCACACCCCGTGAAGTAAAATTTGGTACGATACTCGTGCGAAAAACTTGTGTGATTGCACTTCTGAACTCATGTTATTGCAAGTTTGAACTCGTGTGATTGCACGTCTGAACTCCTGTGACTGCAGCACTCGTCAGAAAAAGTTTTATCGCCCTAGTATCGTGAATGATTATTATTGCACAAAGTTTGAAAATGAGGGTTTTACGCACGCAAAACCGCCATTTTCCCACCGAGTGATATAAAATATTTTTTCCGGACTTCGCTAAAATAACCACATTCCGTGTGTGAAATATGGGCGGAAAATAGACTATTGTTCACCGATGAACATTATTAACATGTGCGTATGCGCAGTACAGTTTCATTATTCTCTAGGTAGTAATAGGGCTCATTACTCCGTCCGGAAGCTCGAGTACTCCCGGGGAAGTAATGGTTGTTGGCGAATGTGACGATATTGCGACGCAAGAAATGAGGCTATTTTAACGAAGTCGGAAAAAAGTATCGTATCTTACATGGGAAGGAGTGCGTTTTCACCTTGTGCGATTTCTGCCCTCGCTTCGCGGGGGAAGCAAACTTCACACTCGGTGAAAACGCGCACTTCCCTCCCCTGTAGCATAATATACTAATTTATAACAAATGCACGAAAACCTCCGTTTTCGGGCCTGTAAGGTCTGGCGAAAACGTACGGGAACGAAGCTGCCATGCCAAGATAAGTGTGCCTGAAAGCAGCTAAAGACAAAATATCAGTACGCAAAAGTATCTATACCGAGAACGAGGAGAGCGAGAGAACGACGAGAGCGAGAGACCGAGAAAAGCGAGAGAACGTAAAGAGTGGAAGAATGAGGAGAGCGAGAGACCGTGGAGAGCGAGGGAACGAGGGGAGCGAGAGAACGAGAGAGCGAAAGAGCGAAAGAGCGGGAGAGCGGGAGAGCGGGAGAGCGGTAGAGCGGTAAAGTGAGAGAGCGAAAGAGCGAAAGAGCGGGAGAGCGGGAGAGCTGTAGAGCGGTAAAGTGAGAGAGCGGGAGAGCGGGAGAGAGGTAGTGCGGTAAAGTGAGAGAGCGGGAGAGCGAGGCAGCGAGAGGTATATACGATTAGGTCGTATACCAAATTGGTACAGTAAGGGCTGAGCGCGACGAAATAGTACCTTGATCTTTAAGCAGACGGTATAATTACCCACGCGAAGCGCCCGATTGCTAGTTAATAATAAAGAATAATTGTAAAATTAATGAATCGTAATTATATCAATTGGTACATAATCTTCGTTACAGTCAGAAGACGGCTTCTGAACGACAGATTTATATAATATATGATAATATTCTGCTACCAAGTTTATTTGTGTGGATACAGAACGGTGTTCGGAAGCCGTCTCCCGACTGTAGCGAAGATTATGTACGAATTGATATAATTACGATTCATTAATTTTACAATTATTCTTTATTATTCACTATTAGTATCATTATTTACTGACAATATTAATTAATGTTAAATACATGATTATTTCATCCTTTTTAAAGTTACTTTTTTATGAACCATTTTTTTTAGTTTGTACTTTTTTTTGTTCTACAAATATTTTTTTTAATAAAGACTAATGTTTATGCAGTCGGGAGTTTTTAAACATTTTTAATTTTTTAAATTTTATGCTTTTTGAAGTCTACCGTCTATACAATTTCCTGATACAACTTTCAAAGTCTCATTTCTCTCTGATATAATTTTCTGAATCATGTATATCTCCAACACTATTATCTATACGTCTTTCTTCTTTGATGACATTTTTTATTTGTCGTTCCTCTCTGATACAGTTTTCTATGTATTCGTCCTCTCCGATATAATTTTCTAAGTGTTCTTTACGATACTATCTCTACGATACGATTTTTAATGTGTCGTTCCTCTCCAATGCAACATTTGAAAAGTGGAACGAAGAGCAAGAATATATAGAAAATTGTATCGGAGAGGAACGATACATAGGAAATAGTAACGGATAACAACGACAAATAGTAAATCGTTTAGGAGAGCAATGACACATACAAAATCTTATCGGAGAAACACAGCATTACAAAATTGTATCTGAGAGATATAAGATTTTTTATTTTTTGAAACGCAAAAACACTAAGATTATAAATAAATTAAAACTAATAATAAGTTTTAAAAACACGCATAAACAACTTTTATATATATAATGTGGAAAAAAACAAGCAATTACATTAACCATTTTTTTTAATTATATTTTTTATTTCATAATAATAATAATTATTATTTATTTAAACGATTACGTACTATACTTCGTGCGTTTGGGATTATGGTACACCGAGATCGGACGGCCAACGAACAATGTGGAGTTCCGAAAATATATCGCAGAAAATGGCGCTCAATTTTCGATATATTCGAGTGACTTTTTAATAAATAGCATTTATTTCTACCAATGTTGTACAGATTTTAATTTTTCTTTGAAAACATTGATGATGGTGCGTCATATAATAGCTGTGGCAAATTTCGTCAAGTAATTTGTAGCCGTTTACAAGAACATCGCGGACAACGAAATCGCTTATCGCCGTGAAACGCATAACTCCCGTCTTTTTGCCCTAGCGGTCAGTCAGGAGTTACATAAGATAGTATTTTCTAGTATACCAATAGTTCCCAGGGGGAACGTCTATATAGATAGTTTCTGATAGTATATATTCAATTGGTTAAATTATAATTATAGTTGCAACCATGATTTTTTGTCACTGCCGTAACTATAAAATGTAAACGTTCCGCCTGGGAACTATTTTTTATGGTAAAAAGTCAGTATTGTTGCTTTTACTATGTCATTTTTTCTCAGTGTAGATAATGCCCTTAAAAGAATACATAGTACTATCCTTAATGTGTGTGTTTACATATCTAGTTTTTTGAACCCCGTCATATTCATAGTTTTGTGTTTTTCGTGTTGTAGAACATGATAGGCACCTGGATTCTTCAGCGACAGCATCGGGAAACAAAGAAATCGCTGTTTGAAAATACGCAAAATCACTAGTTTTTATAATATTGACTATGAAGATCCCCGATAAACTTTTCTCGTTGCTCATTGCTCCGGGACTATATTTAATGTATTTTCCCACGTTGATCACGAAACAATTACTTATTTTATTTACAGATGAATAAAAACAGTACACATTTTTCATGAAATTAAAAAAATTAAAAAAGAAATAAAATTTAAACGGTTCGATCGACACCCCTAAATTTAATAGGGATCATTTGGCGAAAATATTCCATGTGTGTATTCTAAACTGCATATTTTTAAATCAAATTTAGAAAAAAATTGACTATAAACCACACGTACTGTGTGTGAAATTTCAGTTTGATCGGTGTAGGCCTTCTCGAGTTACAACGCTTTCAGTTTTCCGCATCTGACGCACTCACAGACGCACGTACCCACACAGACGCGCGTACGCGCACGTACACACACACACGCACGCACACGCACACGCACACGCACACGCACACGCACACGCACACGCACACGCACACGCACACGCACACGCACACGCACGATTCTAGCAAAAAAATTGAGTTTCTCAAGATTTTAGAATATTTTAAGTACTAAGACCCGACAATCTCCAAATTTTTTATTTTTCCGACAACAAGCTATGCTTCCTTTGTGAGGAAGCAAAATTGATTCGCAATCACCGAAACGGTTTCAAATTTGGTACGCATGTTGCTGATGATACAAGGAATCGGTGTTGTGAAGGAAAGCTTGATTGCTTCTGTATCGGCCCTGCATTGCATATAAGAGGACGATTGGAATGAGGGAAACATGTAGGTGACATTAGCGCGGTGGTTAGCGCTCTTACTCAATAACCCGATTAATCCCTGTGATCACCATATGTTTTCTCTCTTCGATACTTCGCCCGTCCATCTGCAATACTAATCTACAGGTCTCCAAACTCTCCGCTTGATCATTACACTTCATGCGTATCCAAGTTTGAACACCGTATGAAGACAGAAAAATAGCAGGCGATGATTGTAGTGAGCGCTCTTCCGGCGAGTGACGTCCTACAAATTTCAGAAGAAAAAGGCAAACAGCTTATTGTAGTTTTGTCTTTTTTCTTGCGGGATCCGTGAGTCATACATTGCACGTACAGAGGATGGCGAAAGGAAGCAACATAATTATTTAACGTGAGAGTGGGCTGCTCCTTTCTTTTGCTGTAATGAACTCAATTTATTTGTATTCCACGGGCGCACCAAATATTTTTTTTCTTATTGTTCTTTTGAGTTCATGATACGCCCTCGATTTCCGCAACTGTTTCCCCCACGGAGCGAATATCGATCGGCGCGGCCTATAGAGGGGGAAGCTATGGGGCCATGCTCGACAGTTAGTATGGGCGGGGGAATGCGCAATCTCGATTTTGTTAAGTGTGATGCGGAGCTGGTCGCGCCGCTGTGAACAAAATCGAGGTTCTAGTGTATGCAGAAAAAAATGGTTTACATTTTTTTTTCTTTTTTCGACTATATCTATTGCTGACTATTGCTGTACTAAATATGTACTGATCTGTATGAATTTATTTGCCATAACTTGGCTCATGTGATTTAATTTATATTTGATTTTTTTTAAGATTGTTTCGATAAACATCTTCTTTTTGGAACAGATAAAAAGAATTAAAGAACCTGGCGTACCATTTTTTAAAAGTATATTTTTTGGTTAATTTAACGTATTTTTGTTATAAAAAGATACTCCTTGAGGATGCCTTTCGCGACACTTGTCAAATTTAACATAGCCTACATCGGTTACGACTAGGCTCTATCAGTTGACAGATCTCTACTATCATATTTTAATCAATAATTTGGGTAACAATGAATTTCCCGAAAACAATTAAAGTATAGAGTAAAAGTAGCAAATATAGCTCGCTCCAATTAGCACGGACAACAATGATGACCATATTCACCGTTCTTAACCTATTATATATTCATTACTAAACTCACGCTTTGTCTCTTCTAGCTTTAATCGCGCGATACTACATATGCGGTCATACAATACCATTTGACTTTGTTAAAGCAGCGTAGCATTTGTAAAAGAGCGATAGCATTTCAACGCTGAGTAATTGTATTTATCACACTCAGTGCGAAAATGGCTGTTTGAGACTGTGTGAAGTAAAATTTGGTACGATACTCGTGCGAAAAACTTTTTCTGAACTCGTGTGATCGCAGCGCTCGTCTGAAACAGTTATTATACAATACAATACAAGTTACAATACGATTACTCAAGACGGCATAATTTAACGGTAATAACACTCGAGGTGTCGAGCCAAGATTAAGGACAAGTTTCTTTATTTTTCTGTCACAAAAAAAGGGTATTTCGGGGAAGGATGTTGGAGTTATGAACTATGGGTTTCATGTCGTTGATGGAAGTCGCTAAGCATATTATACCCCGGTTTAAGTAGTACCCTGGTTGAAATGATAACTTATCGACAGGTTAATTATCGGAAACATACATCGACCGTAACCAACTTTGAACATCTACTTGGTGATCTCTTCACAACGATCGAACTTCACTCATAGGCGAATTCGTTTAATCGGTTAACTTAGGGTTTTGAAGCACAGAGGATTGCACAAACAGCCCATCGAACAAATCCATTGATGCCAAGAACCGAACGCGGGCCGACTGCGTGTGAACTATGGTCTATTCGACTCTAAGACGGCTTATCTCTCACAATGGCCCTTTAACTATGCATCATATAAAATTGTATCAGCGCATCTCGCAGTCTATTCATTTTCCCAATTATACAATTCTTACCGATCGTTATAGTGATTCAAAATTGTTAATACTATTAACAATTAGAGGTAGAATGTTTAAATTCCAGTAAACTGAGAATTTATAGACTTTATCAGACTAATAAGATTAAGCTAGTAATAAGCATCTGGAATTATTAGTATATTGACATGTTTAAAAAGTTGCTTATTCATAAGAGCAATAGCGCTCTCAGCAAGCCACGAACGACGAGTTTCGATAGTTGACCCTCAGTTTCGTCGCATTCGACAACGCTCCCCTATCCCCTAGCAAACGCTCTTTCAGTCGGGCCATACAGTCGAGTGGCACCTCAAGAGTGATTTCATGAACGGCCTGCTACGATCAAAACAATGACCGTCGATTAATTATTATACCGATCGTAAGAGATTGACTGCATGGCAAAGTGCACACTCGAACTCTCATAGCCCCATACTGCTGAATGCACATACTATTACGGCTGCAATTGGCTGTACAAGGGATCGTAAAACGACGAGGCATATATTCCACCCGAGATCTTTAATTCGCTAGATTCGTGTGTTGATTATATTTTTTACGCATGTAGAAATCCAGTTACGCCTAAAAGAATAAAATACTTGCCATGAATCGTGAGAAACTGGTGCACGCACGGAATTCAATAGAAAATCGTGGCAAGTATATGCGCAGATGTTATTTCGATTCGAGGGGAACAAGTAGGTATATTTCATACATAGCTATTCACAGCACCCATTCAATTTTACACAATCAGGTCACCTCTTTGCAATTCATTGCCTTCAACTTCATTCTTTAAGTTGTTTGCAATTTCTACCCGATTTTTTTTCTTTATTGCAGTAGACGATAAATGAAAGGCAATCTATATCCGAATATGGAGTTATTCACGCACATTAATAATTGTTTATAAGAAGCGTGTTTGATAGATAATTTTGAATGATATGCAATACTAGTTTCATTCATGAGTCTCTTGACGATTCTAGATATGATATAATATGTTTTCTTAAATTGACCCGACGGTCCACCCTTAGGCAGAATAGGAAAAGGGTCGTAGCGTTAGGGCCCGGTGGGATTCCCTTCCCAAGGCGTATAAGCATGTTAGGATCTCCGGGTTACATTCCAGAATCGGTGGGCGGCAACCGGGACGTTAATGAAGTCTTATAGCGGTTAACGCCTACCAGAGGACCCTGTTGACTGCTGGTGATGATTTAGATTCCGGATCCCGTCCATGCGTTGACAGGTAACCAAGGAATTACCAGGTCAAAGATGCTTGGTCTTTAAGTTCATCGATATTATCCAGCCCGCGTAATGAATTTAATAATAAGTTGCCAAAATTGTGCCCCTGCCTTTATCGCCGTTGAGTTGGTAGCTGGCGTCCTTGATCTGCTAGAGTGGTTGCTTCATTGCCGGTTCGACCTGTTCATTGCCCCAAGCTGACACTTCGACTACTCTATACTGTTACGGTATATAATGAGTTTCCAGAGATCAGAAACAATGCCGCGCTCGCGCGTGGATACTGGGGAGGAAAGTAGTCAGTCTTTAGTAATAAGGGGGTTGTGCAAGCCAGTAGTCATCGTCCTTAAGGGCGGCGCACCAGTTTTATCGTGAAGCGGCCAGCTTATTAAACTTGTTACGTTATTCACCTCTCCTATTTAACTTCGATCCGCCAATATAGTGCAGTTTAATATAAAATAATAATCAAATACCATTGAAGGGAGAGCGGGGCAAGATGGATATACGAGGCGAAACGCAGCATTTTTACAAATTTATCGCGAGACATAACATTACAGTTTCACCACAAATCAAGGACATGGGTCTGGTTCAATTTCAACTTGACAGCTCAAAACGACGGTGAGTTAAATATAAGGCATTCAATACAAAAAGAAAATACCAGAATATTTCTAAAAACCAGGTTCAGTGGTTATTATACACAAAATTTGAAATTGTTTGAGATTTTTTTTACCGATATATCCCAATTTTTGTATTTTTCATTTAATCTGTCGTACCTTGTGAACATTTGATCGTATTGACATCTATAAAAAAAACGAAAATGTTTGTGTGTTCATGGCCGACAAGAAAAACATTTTTCAAGAATTAATTGTGGAATTTCAGACCACATTTTATGACAAAATCAACGAAAATGTTGTTTTTTTACGAGAAGGACTTCCAGCATCTGTAAATTATCGCGGAATTTGCAGTATTTTTTTGCATAGGATTATCAAATGTTTATACGTTAGAGCAGGTTGTGTAATGGCCGTAGCCTAATAATTTATTTCTTTTGATTTCGAATATTTATTCACGCTTATCGATACGGAGTTTCCGTTCGATACGCTCTTCAAAGAAGCCCTTAAGGCTATCGAGCATCCGGACCGCCGTGAGCGACCACTTATCTGTTAGACTAAACATCGCAAAGATTTTCTTCCTTTGTCAAGCGAGCGCGAAGCTCTAAGCTTCACACCCGCTTCATCAGTTCAACTCCGACGAGCGACTAGTGCGGTACACTTCCAAATTATTACACCTCCGAATATTAATTGTACTCTCCGAATCTTCGACTAATAAACCAGAACAATTCAACGTCAACTAGATTCGACTAAACGCTGCCTGACCCATCGGACATCCATTACAGTTGAAATAAGAAAAAAATTATCGGTTTTTCCACTGTCAGAACACTTATTATTTGCAATATCCATTGTTTCATCGTGTTCACACTTCTGCGTTCACACCAATATCTTGGATAAAGCCCGATTTATAGAGAACAGAATCTTCAGAATTTTATAGGAGTTTAACGTCAACGTTTTCTTGTTTACGTCCTATTTCTATTTTTTTTCCTCATTTTTGTTGTTTCTTTTTTCAATTTGTTTCACGACCATGTTATTTAAAAATGATATACGGTTATATAAGTGAATCGGTGAATTGAATAGTTTAAGAGCGAGTGATTCCAAATTCTCAGTAACACTAGCAGCAGGGCTACACTCCAGAAAAGCTCTAAAAATGTTCCGTTCGAAGCAGAAACGCGTCAAACTTCGAAATAACGATTTGCGTTCGAAGAGATTTGAGAACCCGTCGTGATCTGGTAAATCAATACGCTATTCCGAAACGAAAAGCATAGTCCTGAAGCGACAGTTGATAAAAACACAATTATCGCACATTTTTATAGTGAATATTACGAAAATGAGTAATTATTGATATTTTTAAACGTCCAACCTTTTTTCCCGCGGAAACACGGAAAGAAATAAGTGCCGATCGCACTCATTGAGAAACAATGCACACGATCGTGAGAATGAGGAAGGAATGTCCAATTCATTTGCATAATTTTCTTACTGGACTCGGTGATTTAAAAAGTAGAAGAGGCTATGTTTTTTTTAGATCGATGACTTAAATAATACGTGGGCATTATAGCGCGTCACAAGCATTTAGGGACTTTTCATTGTGACGACGGATAACAATGCAGCATTGTACCATGCATGAAGGGATGCAACATCGATTATTAGTATGCTAGAGGAGCTTGGTGCGCTTTTCCGTACCCAAAAAATAACTATGGACACAGTATTGATCGATATAATCTCCAGCAGAACGGAACATTCGCACACGCAAAGCACACGCACACGCACACGCACACGCACACGCACACGCACACGCACACGCACACGCACACGCACACGCACACGCACACGCACACGCACACGCACACGCACACGCACACGCACACGCACACGCACACGCACACGCACACGCACACGCACTCGCACACGCACACGCACACGCACACGCACACGCACACGCACACGCACACGCACACGCACACGCACACGCACATTTAAAGATCCGGAAAAATTATGTTGTAGCCCCCCATGGAAAAAGGTAGGCGTGAAAATCTATGTTCCAAAATATATACAATATATCTCCATTATATTCTAAATACATGTAGTACCCTAAACTATGCACAAAATATATCCGACGTATAGAATTTTTCGTCATTATATATATCCTATAATAGACAGGGAATATATGCAAAGTAGATCTTCAAATACTTTAGCAATATATGTTACGTATATTTTAAAATATATTTACGTACGAATAGGGAAGAGTCGGGCAAAGTGGACCACTCTGAAATGTAGGGAAGTAGGGGTAAAGTAGAAAGGTTTGCATAATAAACATAATGACATTTTTTGCTTCTTCATAGAGGAAACTTTGTTTTCGTGAAAAAGTTAGTTTTCGAGATTTTTATGTAAACGTGTTCAGAATGTTGCCAAACATCCAAAAAACGCATTTAGAAAATATGTCTGGATGTATGTGTGTGTGTATGTATGTATGTATGTATGTATGTATGTGTGCGCAATTCATTTAACGTTCATAATTTGAAAACGACTTGAGATATCGAGGTGAAATTTATTACACTTGTTCAGGGGTCGATCCTCATTATTCGATCCAATTTTTGGCCAAATCTATGCAGTCATTCAGATTGTACGCGGTTTTGCATTTGTTTGAAAATGTCTGTGCGCGCACTAGCGCCCACAATTTTTGACATATCGGGCTAAAAACTTGCACATAAATGGACTGTTATCGACCAACGATCGGTATTGATTTTGGGAATAATCGTTCGAACCGTTTAAATTTGATGTCATTTTGAATTTTTTTAATTTCATGCATTTTTTTTAACGCATTTTTCCGTATTAAATTTTCATATATGAATAAAAAAGTGTCAAATTCGTGATCCGCGTCAAAAAATACATGGAATTACAGTCCCGGATCGACAACTACCGAAAAAGTTTATCGGGCATTTTTATAACCAAAATTGCAAAAATGAGTGATTCTGGGTATTTTTAAACATAAATTTCTTTGCTTTCAGATGACATCGCGGAAAAACCCAGGTGCCTATTGTAACCTACACCAAGATATACACAAGACGATGGATATGATGGAATTGAAAAAGTTACATAAAGAGGTATCACTTGGATTTCTTGAGTAAAAATCGAAAGTGCAAAAAAAAAATTGAGGAGCGATTACTTCCATGTATTTTTTCGCACCAAGCGCAGATCCGACAAAGTGAAGCATGACGATAGAGTATTTTTACGCGCTAAACCTGTATCGGCCAGCCGTTTTGCATGAAAGTTTAACTAGACGTTGATGTTGAAAAAAGTTGGAAATTGAAATTTTCATAGCGCTTCCGCATAAAGTTGAAAATTGAAATTTTCATATCGCTTTCTCATAAAAGTTGGAAATTGAAATTGTCATATCGTTTTCTCATGATGTTCCTTTATTCGCGAAGCTTCCTCTATGAGGAAGCCAAAAAATACAGAAAATGCTTCCTCATAGAAGAAGCTTCGCGAATAAAGGAACATCATGAGAAAACGATATGACAATTTCAATTTCCAACTTTTATGAGAAAGCGATATGAAAATTTAAATTTTCAACTTTATGAGGAAGCGCTATGAAAATTTCAATTTTCAACATTTTTTTTACCTCACTTGCGGATTGGGAATGTACATTTTTCATTGGAAACGGAGATCTTGCGAACGTGGCGAAAAGTTCTGAATTTTTTTCTATGACGTGACTTTCGGTGAAAAATTGACATTTCTAAACCAGGTGCGACGTAATTTTTTTTATTTCAGAATGTCAATTTTTAAACCGGAAGTGGCGTCGCATTTGGTGAAGAGCTGATTTTTTCACACTGGAAGTGATGTTAAATTGAAGGTGCTTTTCAAAAAGCATCAGGTTCGGACTTATGCGACAACCAATCAGAAAAAACTTTACCTTATACGTTAGCCAAAGGATGTTGGAAAAGTAGGCAATAATAATCGGAGATTAACACGTACGTTTCGAAGATTCTTTCACATTTTGGGATCTGTCCCCCTTGCTCCTACCTCTCTTTCTTTCAGAGTGATCCACGGCGTCCGTCTCTCCCCTGTTCGTACCTAAATATAAAAAAGTGTCCAACCTATATATTCTTTACATACACTACATATTTATTTTATGTATGAAGTATATTTCCAACTATACGGAAGATATATCGGCACGTATATGTTACGGTAGTCGTGGCAATACAGTTCCGCCAAACGTGAGTTTCAGGGAAAAATTCGAACAATTCTCAATGTGATAAACATCTGAAAAAAATCAACCATATGGAAAGTGCTGCAAATAGTGTTTTTATGTAATAATAATTCCAAAATGTTATTGACAAATTAACGATAAAAACAATCGTCCAGCAAATTACCCCGCAACTTAATTATTTTTTCCATAAAAACGTTCGTTTATTCTTCTGAATACATATGAATTTTTTCAGAATTTTTTGTAATCTTTGAAAATCCCGTTTTTTCTATGTTCAAGCTGTGAAAAAACGCAATTTTCAAAGATTGCAAAAAATTCTGAAAAAAATCATGCGCATTCAGAAAAATTAACGAATAATTTTTAAGAAGGAAAATAGCTAAGTTGCAGGGTAAGTTGTTGAATAATGATTTTTATCTTCAATTTGTTAATAACAATTTGGAATTATTATTTCACAAAAACAATCTTTGCAGCACCTCCCATATACTTGATGTTTTCAGATTTGTCTTCCATCGAAAAGTCTTCAAAATGTTCTCTGAAACTCACGTTTGGTGGGACTGTACCTCCCCGACTACCTTAAAAGATATTTCAACCGCAATTTGATTAATTTTAGCAAGTATTCAGATCATATTTTGAATATACCTGAGGTACTCCATGTGAAATCGAGGGGTGAAAAACCCAACCACTTAATATACCTGAAATTCAGCCATCATCTTAACCTGCACCGAAGACAAGCACATGCATTTTTTCAAAATTTTTGGATGAAAATTTCGGGATGTAGGAATGAATTTCGAAAAACGTAGTTTTTTTCTTTGCATGGTTGTATTTTTTTAATATATGAGTTTTTTGACAAAAAGTATACCACAGAAAAATTGCTTCGTCACGTGAACTTTCGACTACAATTTTTTTTAATTAAAAAAATTGAGTTTGGATGAGATATCATCAAAAATAGATGAAAATAATTTTTTTTGTCAATTACGTCACGTTTATTTGAGTTGAAATTTTCACAGAATATTCCTCAATATCATCCAAATGCGTCCAATTTTTTCAGAATCGACCTAAGAAACATTCCAAAATACCACGTGACTGAAAGAAAATTTAAATAATATTTAAAAAAAATTATTTCCTACCACAAGACGCTTATAGCTGTAAGAATCATTGAAATGGCCAATGGAATTTTGCACGAATTACATCGGGTTTTTCCTTGTCTGACGATCAGAAGCTTAAGTTTTTACAATTGGTAATCCAAACGGCTTCAATAAAATATTGGACGCTTGTAACCCTTGACTCTCGAGTCAAGCGTGAAGAACCCGCTTAGTTTGAAGTTTGGGTCCAGTTAAACCGTCGATGCATAGAATCGGTCACGTATTAAAAAAAAGATTCTGAAAAAGTACAAAAAAAATGGTTAATAAAAAGTAACTTCAAAAAGGATGAAATAATTCATATATCTAACAACAATCAATATTGTCAGTAAACAACAATGGTAATAATTAATCATAAAGAATAATTGTAAAATTAATTAATCATAATTATATCAATTCGTTCATAATCTTCGCTACATTCTTTATTATTAATTATTACTATTATTGTTTACTGGAAATATTAATTCTTATTACATACATGAATTATTTAATTCATGTATGTTATAGTTTTGTTTTTAAGTCACTTTCGATTAACCATTTTTTTAAACTTTTTTTTTGTATATTTTTATAGACGTGATCGACTCTACGCATCGACGGATTAACTGGACGCGAACTTAAAGACTCGATAAATGATTAACTGTTGCTTCTAAACCTGAAATTTCTTTAGACTTTCCCGGAGTAAAAATATACAAATATACGCTCACGAAAATATACAGATGGACTACAATAAAATGGATATGTCTGAAACTTTGCGCGTTCCGTACGCGACGGAACAGGTGTAACCAAATTTCCGTTTTAACCAATGATGCGAGCTTGCAACTAAGCGGGTTCTTTGCGCTTGACTCGAGAATCAGGGGTTTCAAGCGTCCGATATTTTATTGAGACCGTTTGGATTATGAATTGTAAAAACTTAAGCTTCTTATCGCCAGACAAGGGAAAACCCGATGTAACTCATGAAAAATTCCATTGGCCATTCCAATGATTCTCACAGCCATAAGCATCTAGTGTTAGAAGATAATTAAAAATTTGTATGTTATTTTTTTCAATTCTCTTTCAGTCACGTGGTATTTTAGAACGTTTCTTAGGCCCATTCTGAAAAAAAAATTGGACGTATTTAGATGGTATTGAGGAATATTCTGTAAAAATTTCAACTTGAATAAACGTGACGTAATCGACGAATAAAATTATTTTCATCTATATTTGATGATATCTCACCTAAACTAATTTTTGCTTATTTGAAAAAAAAAAATTGCACTCGAAAGTTCACGTCAAGAAGCAACTCTTATGTTGTGTCCTTTAAAAAAATACTCATACTGTTTTAAGATACAATCATGCAAAGAAAAAAAACTCCGTTTTTCTAAATTCATTGCTACATCCCGAAATTTTCATCAAAAAATTTCGAAAAAAATGCATGTGCTTGTCTTGGGGGCAGTTTAAAATGATGACCGAATTTCAGGTATATTGAAAGTGCGCGGGTTTTTGACCGTTCGATTTCACATGGAATACCTCACCTACATAAATACGCCAATATATATTTGAAAGTATATCGATACATATATACTGCATATAGAATTTTTCATCTAAAGTATATGGTGTATATTCGATATATATTCTTGCATATATCTTACATCTAACTTCTTTCCATGATAGGGTATCGTTTTTGTTGTGTTCGACCAAAGTATGTAACTTCAGAATTCTTAGATTCAGTACAAACGACGGAAGACAATATCGAAGAGAATGTGCGGGTTTAAAGGAATTTTGAATAGTGGTGAAATACAATGCGAGTGACGGTCAGCGGGTCAGTACTTGTTGCACCCGGAGCACAGTCCCTTTACTACACCGCTGGCATCCCGCCGATTTAGAAAACTCTTGGGCGTCCCCGTATAAAACGACGTCCACAGTAAGGTGTAACAGTTTCAATGCTTACAAAGGCTATAGGTGTGAACAGAGAATATCTCAAATTACAAATGGTTTGTGATCGTTGCAGCTGCTTCCGTCCACAAAGAGCGTACACCGGAGTTTCTAGGAGTTCTTTGTCCATTGTAGCGACGAGCCGTGATGCTCAGCTAACACCTCAATGGTGGGATACCCATCGATATGCCATTGTGAGAAATAAATACTGTTATTCGCACTTCGTTGCGCCTCAAAAAAAAAAAAAATTTAACTGAAATAACTCGTCCATGCGCACAAGCGTAAATGTGATCTTTTATGGAACATAATGTCTCATAACATGCGTTAGCATTTATGCCTGTCGTATATATATTTATTCCCGTTAAAGATAAACTTTCACTCGAATAATTCTCTTCCACGAAGGTCGAAAAATGTATCTTTGGTGTTTCGAAACATGCCGTCTGCTGTTTGTGGATCAATTTGTGCGAGGTTATCTTTTATAATAATCTACTGGTAGATCGACGTAACTATGTTAAGTGCATGGTAGTGTGTCGTTTAGAGTTATGGCGACATACTGGTGCACCTTCACTGCACGATCAATGAGTATCTGTGTCCATTATGATTGATTTTTTTTTTATTAAAATTACTGAGAATGCAGTAGTGCAGCTTGTTCGAAGCATGGTAATTTGTTACATTCTAACATTCCGATAGAGGCGCTTGCATGTCTATTTCAAGGTCTCCGAATTAATTTGATTGAAATTCTCTCGATAACATGCTCTCTCGTATTCTAAACTGTTTTTGTGTCTAGAATACGTAGAATTTTAATCAACACGATAAGTACCTTGAGATTATCTTTATTTGAGACCCTTCTGAATAGTTGTACTACAACAGTCATTGCACACTCAATGTTATAAGTATTTTTGAACAGTTTGCTGGTTATGTAAAAATGAAGATCCTATCGAGCTTGCAAAAGACGTTTCACTGCCCCTTTTACTTTTTTATCATTTACAGTAAGTGTCAAATTACTGGCGCCACCATATTTCGCTAATTGTTCAGAAAAATACGTATATGAACAAAACATGGCACTTTTGGTAGTATCTACAAGTACCTTGAAATTGTTCTCATAAACTGCTGAATACACGAAGAAGAGCTCAACAGCTCTTCAACAGAATTTGTAATTTTTTTGCTTCCTCGTAGAGGAAGCTTTGTTTTGATGAAAAAATAAATTTCGAGATTTTAATGAAAACGTATTCAGAATGTTGCGAAACGTCGAAAAATTACATTTCGAAAAAATGTCTGGATGGATGTGTGTGCGTGTGTGTGCCAGGCCTTCAAAATTCAACCGTCTATAACTCAAGAACGGTTTTGTCAATCTGTTTGAAATTTGGCACGCATGTAGAGCAGTTAAGTGCCTATCTTTGTTACAATTTAAGCAATAATTGAAACATTCGTTTAGATTTTATCAGATTTTGAAATTTTTGAAAAAAGTGTGTTCCCGCTCTAGCTTTCGCAAATTTTGAGTTATCAAGCTGAAACTTTCTATAGAAGTAGACCAAAATGAAACAATGTTCGCTATTGAATTTGGTAATAATCGGTAAAGGGGTCTCGGTTTTGTGACATTTTCAATTTTTCGAAAAATATGATTTGCACTCCAGCTCTTATCATTTTTGCAAAAAAATCCGACATAAATTAATCATCATGGACCGATGTTCCCTATTAAATTTGACAAGAATCCATCCAATCGTTTACATTTTACAAAATTTTGAAAAAAACATTCGTAACTCACAACAGACGTCTGTTTTCGATTCACATATTAAGGACGAAGCTAAATAACTGGTAGATTCGTGATCGGTGTGAAAAACAGATTAGATAGAGTCCCTGAGCGGCGACCAAAGCAAAACTTTTTCAGGAATTTTGATAACCAATATTGCAAAAATGAGTCATTTTGCGTATTTAAAAAAAAACATTTTCTTTACTGCTTTATGGAATCGCAGGAAAACTCAGGTGCCTATCACTTTCTACGGCAAGAAATACTTAAGATGAATTATATAATGGGATTGAAAAAGCTATATACAGTTGTATGTATATACATGTATTATATAGCTTTTTGTATAGACATTGGGATTTCTTGTGTAAAAATCTGGTGCAAAGAAAAAATACGGGAGCGCATAATTCCATGTATTTTTTCGCGCTGAGGACAGATCCGACAAAGTGAAGAGCGACGATATTTTAAGATAATAATTATTAGACTCGTAAAAACATCGCGGCATTCAAATAAACATTGAAACAAAATGGAGGTTATCAGCTCGTAACATTGACAGTTGAGGTCATTTCGTTGTAGCAACGCTGCGAACTTTAGCGGCATTAATAATTTTCAATAAAGTTGACAATTAAAAGTTTCATATGGCTTCCTCATAAAAGTTGAAAATTGAAATTTTTATATCGCTTGTAAAAATTTCAATTTTCAACTTTTCTTCACTTATTATCAATTTAGCATTTATTTAACACTCATTTAATTTAGCATGTTTTAATAACGTTAACTCGGCAACATGGAAATAGAAATGTGCCTTCTCTTTTTTGTTATGCTCGGACTACGTTGACACAAATAACCAAAAAATCTACACGGTGGCAATAACGATACCAAAGTTTAATGCTGACAAGAAAATAAAACTGATGGTATAACTTTATTCGCGAAACTGCTATATTTTCAGATTCGGATATATATATATTTTTTTTTCTCGACTACGCTAAAAAGGCCCTATTTCATGTCTGCAACGGGGGTGGAACGTGGCCGATTCTTGACGAGCGGGCAAACAAGTGATTTTGCGGGTAAAAAAATGATTTTTGCGGGCAGCGGGAAAATAAATTTTTAAAGTTGCAAAAAAATAATGATTTTTTTTTTTTTTTTAATTAAAAATTGCGACATTTTTTTTAACTCGACTAGTTACCCCTGTAGATTCCTGGACGCGGCTCTACAGCTAAAGATTGAGCCGTTGCAGGCATAAAAATATGGCCACTTTTCAGCATAATCGGGCGAAACAAATAGCGTATGCCACAAGGAAGGACGTGCGTTTTCACCTCGTATGAATTTTTGCTCTTGCTTCGCTCAAACATCAAACTTCACACTCCGTGAAAAAAACGCACAATTTCTCCCTTGTAGCATAATATACTATTGTAACTCATGCACAAAAAGTCCCACTTTTCGTGCCTGTGACGTGTATGGTGAAAGTAGCGCTTTTTAGTAAGGCGTGCGAGAAAAATATTGCGCATGTGCAGGATGTATAGCAAGTATTTAGAAGCCCCGTCGAGAGGGGCGATAGTGCACTGATCGTGACAGTACTTTCAGCCCTACAAGAACAATATTTATCTTTAAGAAACAGTTAAAAACTATGTTCACACGTTCTATTTATTGAAAAAGATAAATATCGGATAGTCCGAGATACTTTACTTTACAATCACCTCGATGTTTTATTGGGGAGTGATACGAACAAAGGCCATAGGGGTGATGCTAGGCATTATAAATATTAATAAATCTGAAGTAATTTGAAGGATAATACTTAGCGTTTATTCTTAATTTCACTTACGGTACAATATGTATAGATTATTTGTTTCGTTTGTATAATATAATACTCGAATAATCAATAGTGTTCATGTAATATGTGTGAGGGTGTGAGATTTTGTGTGATCCATGAGTGTTTATAAGTGCTTACCATAAAAATACATAATACAAAGATTACCAGTCGTACAATTGTCGTCGATTACCACGAGCGTCCCAGAATCGGACTCATGGTCGCGGGCATCGTCAGATCATCCCCGTTGTCTATGGCCTTCTGGCGTAGTAACAATAAATGAATTATAAAACAAGACAGTAGAATTCGGAAATAACAAACTTGGGAGTGCCAAAAAATTCATGGGACACAAGTTTTTCATCGCACAGATCAAATAAGCCGGATGGCCGTTGTAAATAATAGAAGCGGTATTCCCGACCACCGACTCTATCTATAACATGTACTTCATGCTTCATAACCCACCGAAAATTCTCGATAGCGTGAACAATATTTATTAACAACAAAAATAAATACATAAAATGTTGAACTCGTTTGTCGGTGACTCACGAAACTTTGCTACGTGTTGTAGATCAAAAAGTAGATTTAAAAATCCGTATCACCGTTTTTGGTGATATCCTACAGCCATGAATTAAGGTCCATTTGTTTAATGCGATTCGCCTAATTTCTTTAAAAATTTGACCTCATCCTGTGTTGGTAAGAGCTCCTTGACATTCTCGTGGACACATAAAATGAGTTCGGTGCAGGCGAATTTTAGTCAACCCTGCACCGATACTGTACGAAACTAATACAACAGGTCATACGCGAGTCTTTTACGGCATCGATCGTAATCCTTCAACATACAAGGCGTAAAACTAACAGACCGAAAGCTATTTACAGAGTAACTCTGCTATGCTGCAAGAGCGCGATCATACGCGCGGGCTCGATAAAAAAATGTCTTGGCGATTCCTCGTTTGCGTAGGTGTTTAAGCCTCCGCCCAGAATCGCAATGCGATGCGAGAAATCGTTGCCCGCAACGTTCACGAGGCTCTTCGCCAACTATGCTATGTACACGAGATACTATTTACATTTATATAATCCTTCGGGTGGCTTAAACGCGAGTCGTAAACATCTCTCTCATTCGATATATGTGCGATACGATCATGATGCTATTGGTGAACGGAGCAATGACCGATCATCTTGGATGTATACGTATATGTACAGTCGAACCTCACCTATTTAACCTCCATGCATTCGACGAAGCAAGCTGTTCGCCTGACTCGATATTCACCTATGCGTTGGAAGGAATGCGCAGAGAACTTCGAATCGGCGAGACACTGGACAGTGGCGACCTCCATCTTCGTCGAATAAGTGAATCTGCCGCGGCACAAGACGGTCTAACAGATGGGGTTCGATTAATCGATTTGATTCTACCTTAGAAATATCAAGGATTTTTAGATCCGAAATTTGAAGTCCACGAACGGGCACAGGAGAAAAATATAAAACCGAAAAAGGACAATTTTTACACGATTCGATTATTATTTTCGAAGCCTCTGTGATATGCTTCTCAGGTTCACTGATTCGTCGAAGGTATCGTGATATCTCTATTGTTCGCCTTATGATCGATAAATCGGCGCTTGATACTCAGCAAGGATCGATCTGAGCTACGCTCTGTCGGGTCAGAAGATTACGGTGAGAGGACGACGGAACTCGTTACCGGGTGCCGGTGCCGATTGGTAGCCACCATACTGGGCCATTTGGGGTGCAAGGAGACCACCAGCCTGCACGGATCCTGGATAATACGTCGGTAAGCTCGCGCCGGGACTCGCTGCCGATGAGGTTGAAGTGGAACTCGCACTCGATGATCCGTGCTGATCCGTTCGTTCGGAGTGTTGTTGTTTCATTACATCTGGAGAATCAGCGGCTGGTGACCGCGCCGGTCCACCCGGACTCGATTCCTCGTATAATTTATTTGGCTCGTAACTCGGTCGACTATAGTCAGTAATACTTTGCTTCTGGTCCATGTAAAGCTTCGACTGTTCGAAATAAGCCTTTGCCGAATCAAGATAACTGCGATCTAGGTAAGGCTTTGGACTTGAGTCCAAGTATTTTGGATCAGAATACATGCTCATCGCTAGAGTACTTGGTGGCATATATGCTGCTCGGTACTTTTCCGCTTCCATTGAATACTTCATTGCATCCATTGAACCAACAACCTGCAGCAAAAAAGTAACAATATAAGCACACGTTGATTCTTCGATTTTGCATTGTTGCCAAGGTTTTTGTATATTATTTATTCACAAAATATCGTTAAATTGGACGCCCAGGTGAGGGTCTGCACGATCTCGAAAGGCCAAAAATTAAGTCGGTATTCTCGAATTCTTTGCTGCTAACCTGCAATACAATTTATTGTAGTTTCTCGCACTGTTGGTACATGGATTCGATCTCTCGAATAATTTTTTTCATTCAAAAGTATTAACAATTGGCGGAGATAGACGCCTTTGCGGGCACAATTTTTTTTTTTTTTTCGTCCAATCGGCGTAAGTTGCAGAGACCACAATTTTCATGGGAAATAAAAAACATATTCAGTGAGGTCAATGCCATCGAGCATAATAGGAGTTTTGTATTCGAAGAAGTACTTCTTCATTGGCACACTGGACATTTTTCTATCGTTTTTTTTTTTTTTTTTACCAAGAATATAACTTTAATCATTTGTAAAAAAAAGTTTATGTAATGTTCTGCCAGGTTATATGTGAGTGATGAGTAAATACCGGTATAATATTAAATGTGAACTGTCTATTGCATGAAAATAGCGAACGAAGGAGATCACACGTCTTACAGTTTCGGGATTCTCACATGAACTGAAAAAAGGGCCCTCGCCTATTGATGCTCGTGAATATTAGTGATAAGACCGTCGCTGCTCGTACGTAGTGAATGCAGGGGTTGGACCGTTGCCGTGAGAAAGCGGACAGCCGCACTAACGACATTGACGGTATCGCGATTACAAATATATTCCTATACTTTCCATATACATGAAAATATACATATATTTATATTTGCTTGGATATATCCGTCGAGTATATCTCCTACTATATAAATAATATACTATTTGTTCTGAGAAGTACATTCAATATATGAAAAATAAATTTTCGCATATACTTTTTACCACGATAGAGAATTCGGATCACGCTTCAAATTTTGTCAAAGGTGTAGACTACACAGAAAAAGGCGTGGAAATGGACATTTTCACATCGCTTATTCATGTAATTTTCATTTGATTATAATGTTTCTACGGTACAGTATTTCCCGTCAATGTTTTGCTTCCGCACGGAGGAAGTTTTATGAGTGAAATAAGCAAATGAGGAAGCAATTTATCGCCCTATATCGACTTACAAAAATGATTTCAAAACCCTTTAATATATTCTGTAATATACCTTATATCACAAATATTGCCTATCGTGTAAATACAAGTCGCTGTAGATACCCCCATTTTTCTGCTATTCTATTGAAAGTACTAAGAGTTGCTAATTTTTGCAATATTGTCTATACAAATTTGTCTTTCACCGTTGTTTCGGAACTACGTCCAATATATGATATTTATTTTTCATAAAAAAAAAAAAAATTAAGAATCTCGTAAAATTGAAAGGGTTTCATGAAGCCTCGCTCAATTCAATATGGATCAGCGGTCAATAATCTTCCATTTACATACAAATGTTCAGTCCGATAATTAATTTAAAGATAAAAAATGTATAGACAGAATTTAAATCCATGTAAAATCTTGATAAGTAAAATAATTTGAGAAAATTTAAACGAACAACGAGGATCAATCCTCTACTTGCGTAATAAATTTCAGCGCGATAGCTCGGGCCATTTTTAAGTTCTAGGGGTTTCAATTTTTCGCGAACACGCACACAGGCATTTTTTCGTTGTCGAACACTCTGAACATGTTCACATGAAAATCGCGAAAAATAAATTTCATCGAAATTAAGCGCTTTCTCTATGAGGAAGCAAAAAATTGATTTCCAAAGTTTCAGCATGATGTGATTTGCTCATGGCGAATCGTTCGTTTGCTGTCCAGCACCATCCAGAAAAAAAAAAAATTATATTTTCATTACTTGTATAGATATAGACCTCGGATTGCGTTTATAAAACATTTGAAGGTTTGAGCTACATTTTAGGAAAATTTAATTAAAAATAATTGATTACAGTGGTGTAATTTTTTAACATGTCACACCATCGGCATGTCGTACGGCGCGATATTACTTTGGCATATAATTGACAGATATTATTTTGTTTTTATAAAAAAATGTGAATATACCGATTTTGTTATGTTATAAAACAATGCAACAATGCAAGTTCATGTCATTGGATCTTTTTTAGCAAGCAATAATAAACCATCTTATTCTGATTTTTTAAAATGGTGCGGCAGTTGTTTTACCAACTCATTAATTATATTGTGTACAGCGAAGGGCAACTATAGAATTGCCATACTACTGAACTGCGATAGAATTTCACAGCTGGCAAGTTCAAAACAAAACAAAACGGAAATTACCCCTTATTCAATAAATATTTGTAAAAAAGCCGACGATAAACCATAAACCGATTAATAAACGTAAAAAACATAACTTCAACAATGTAAACATAATTAATTATATAACAATAATTAATATTTTTTTTAACAATTAATGATATTTATTTATTTATCGTTTTCGCTACAGTCAGGAGACGTTTTCTGAATATAAACTTCAAAAAGGATGAAATAATTAATTATATAACAATAATTAATATTGTTATATAATATTCATTATTTCTTCCTTTTTGAAGTTACTTTATTACGTTTATTAATCAGTTTATCATCGGTTTTTTTACAAATATTATTGTATAAGGAGTAATTTTTTAAAGAACATTTAAATGATTACTTCTTTTTCGTAGTCGGGAGATTAAACAAGTATAGATATTCTAATCAATAATACATTTAAAAATTCGAATCGATTCAGTGTGCACTTTTGGAAATAAATTTATTGAAAAAGGTCTTGTCGTGTTCGCTCGGGAACTGACTGCTCTATCTTACGTACACTGATCGCGTGACCCGCCGTTCGTCCCCTCGCTACCCATCCGCGCGTCGCGGAAAACACGAGCACGACCTGTCTTAACTCTAAACGTTTACGTGACGTCCTATTTATCTCTGACAATCTTGGGTTTATATTGATTCTTGCGACAAAATTTTGTCAGAAAATTGTGAACTGATAATGTCAAATAATTTATAATTACGTTAATCGTAGACGTGTTGGTTTCGTTCTGGTGTTTTGCTTAACGTGCTTGTGATACTAAACAATTATTGGAATATGATTACTTGGAATATGAATAGGATCGCAGAACAAGAGGTCTACAAGCCCTCATAGGATTTGTCAGTGGTGTCACGATAAACCGACCTACTTGGGTTAAAGATTTCCCTGTTAAAAAATTTGATAAAAAATTTCATCGTTTACAATACGAAATCTGGTTTGTCAATTTACGCTGCACATTCACAATACATTTGTTATGAAAAAATATAGAAAATGTATGGAAACCGAAAATCGTTCATGAATTTTTTTATTGCGCAACCAAAATATTGAAAATAAGTTAATTAGCTGTACTTTGTCGTTGTTGCTGACGGTATTATTAAATTTCTGTTAAAAGAATGCCCGACCCAGGATTTGAATTCGTGACTTCGATCTGCGTGCCATATACATATCGGATCCAAAATGAGTTATGGAAAATCAAAATTCTTTATAAAAATAGCATATTGACTGCAGTTTGTGGTTTGTGGTTAGTCAGGTAATGATAGCGGTCGAGAAACCTTCGATACTACTGTCCAGATTTGAACCTACCTCTGAGACCTAATCACCACCGTGCTAACCACTGTGCTACTGATAACTTATGGATACTGTATATACTTTTATCATACAGGTGTTATCTTGAAGGAGAATAGATTAAAAAATCATATTGAAACTTCCTTTCATGAAATCTGTTCTGCATCGAGTCATTGGAAGAATGTTTTTATAAATACACTCGGGGGGAGTAATTTTAGGAAAAAAAAAAGTTTTATTTTTCTATCGGTAAAAAACACCGTATCAAAAATCCCATTCGATTGTTTTTATCCTAACGGTATTCGGATTAAGTAAAAGAATCTGCTGGTTCGAATCGTCTAAAGTATCATTCATAGGCCAGTGCAGATTTTTTATGAGAGAGTTTGAGGTTCGTCACGATAGGTATTCTATAATTATTCTCCGATAAAAAATGAAGCAATCAGTTCTTGGCGTATGAATGGTTCACTTTCGATTAAATTCGATTAAATGAAGTTTCGAAGCATTAACATCTTGTATAATATATAACATATAAAAATGTTAATCATCGTCGGTTCCACGATACGTATAGACAGAATATGTATCGTTTTTGCACTATAGAAAACAAGTACTAAAGAAAATGACAAATAACCATCCAGTTTCTATAACTGCTTAAAACCTGAACAGATAGAGACGATAACAGACAATTAAATCCAATTCGAAACCTATCGATCCGAATCGGTCTCTATCAATTATTTTAACGAGGACTTACGCTTAACTAATGATTATTAATATAATTGTCTTTGGTAAATAATAATAGAAAGGTTCGCGATGCCTCGCACCTCAAAATGTTGAGTGAAATTTTCGAAACGATCTCCGTAACATGTCGGTTATATCAAACTCGCTAGTAAATAGCTTGAGGCTGATCTGCCTTTTAAAGGACGTCATATGGATAGTCTCAGAATGACCGGAATATTCGTATAGCCTGGACATGGGTCCATTCACAATGGGTCAGCGTTGTATGCCGAAGAGTTCTTTTATAGCGTGGACAAAGGCACAAATAGCCATAAATTCGGCCGCGCAGTGTAGCGCGCCTGAAAACAACAAAACGACGCGAACCACATTCCTAATTCCATAATTCGCAGAGAGACCGCAGTGCTTTGTCGGATCGTTAAGCCTCTTTGTCCCCGTCACTGATTTACGCTAGTATTATACCTCTTTCTTTCGCCTTGCTTTTTCTGTAACTGTCCGATCGATCTTTGGACAAACCACGCTGACGCAGCCAGGCTTCGTGACAAGACACTTTTTTTCTGCAAGTTTAAACTTAGACTCTACTAACCAACAGTGTTAGGTGCACGCTCGCGATTAGCTATTTCAAAAGTCAAGCGGTATTGTTCGCGATCGGTACTTGGTTGGGTGGCCGCACCGGGCGAACGGCCCGGCCATTCGCTGGATACCGCATCGGACTCTGGGGAGGAAGGTATTTTTTTCCGGAGACTGGCATCTCTCTGCAGAAGTGGCGTGGGTTTTTTTTTTTTTTTTACAGTATCCTTGTGTCCGCGTGGGAATGCAGTACAGCAGGGAGTTCTTCGCCTGCGGCCGCAAACAGATGGGAATGTAATGAATGGTAAAAAGAGGGTGGTACAAAATTGAAGAAATCACACGCTGGAATAACTCGAAGAAACTTGAGTTTCATTGTACACACCTTCATTTTGCAATTGAATGGCGCCAGTACGAAATCGAAAAATATAGTTTTCAAACATTTTTCTAACTATTCGTGGAAGTGTGTTCATAGTGCACGTCAAGTTTTACTCTACGAATAGTATAATTTCAATGAAAAACATCAAATATTTTATCTTTTCGGAAATAATGTCAAGAAATATTCGGTAACTGAAAAGCCCCACTAAATTATGTACGGCAGAATTGCCCATCGGTGGATCGGTACACCCATTATATTTGCGATTTTGCATCGTTACTGATTGAGTTTGATTTTCGAAAAAAAAAAAACATAAATATAAAAAATTATCGTTCATTTCAAGATATTTTTCAAGTTCTCAAATACGTAGGCAAACGGTCAGGAACAGGTGTCTATATTTCCAAACGGCAGGGAATAAATTATACCCGTGGCTTTAGGTTTTTTTTTCTTTCTTTCTTTTTCGACGTCATAGCAAGATAACACGTTTGACCAGAAGTGAAAAGCACAAAACATTGCTGACTTATAAGCAACAACACCTTCTTAATAGATTCGAATATTAACGAACATTATAATAAGTATTGTATTCTTCTCGAAAGCCCTACATGGCATGCATTAATATGTTTATGTATTTTCTCGGTAACACATTTGGAAATGCTCATCGATATAGTTAAAAAAAAATTGAACCGCTCAGAAATTGGTATTATTCAACGGATACACTCGATGGATTTATGTGCTGCACAGAACATCGACCCGTTGATATGCAAAGTAGGTCGATTGACTCGCTGTTGACACGCCTGACTGCGACAATTCGGTATCCCTGCGTTTTACAGGTATAATACATGCGCTAGTGTGTTTGTACAACAGGCTTGTTGTACAGAGAAGCCTTTTACGAAATAACGTGCACAGGGCAAAACGCATTCTCCACGGTCGACGACACATGGGCCGAATGGTACGTGCTTTGTGAACGAAAACACACAATGAGACCTCGCTACAATTCTATTGTTGCCTTGACAGCGACACCATACGCCCGTTAATTAAGTTTTGTTTTGGAAACCGATGATGCCACATGTATGGTATTTTTTCTTCGTACGTCGCTAATAGTTCGGATTGTATCTCCGGTACGACGAAGCTCGACTGTGAATATCGATTAAGTGGATGTTACTACTCCCTGGTTAAAATGTTTAAAAATATCGAGAATAGTAAGGACGATAAAGAGCAATAAAAACTTGTCGAAGTAAGCACATTGAGATCAAAAATGTATCAAGGCAATTTTTGAAAAAGTATAATTGAAGTTTTGAAATTTATATAGAATGTTCGTGTAAGCGAAAGATGATTGTGGAAGTATGTTTTTAAGAAGTTCAATAGTGTCACTCTATGTATTTTATGCAACGATGCCTAACAAAGGTGATAGTATCGATCACGTTAACGCATAAGCTATGGCGCATCGCACAGCTCCGTGTAGGAAACGCAGGTTGTCGAAGATTGATGAAATTCTGTTTACATAAAAATTCCTAACGTTCGATAGATGAATATACGTAAATAGCCCGGGAAGAAAATTGTTCAATTTTCCTGTATTATTTATTAGTAAATGCGGATTGTGTTGATTAAATATTCAGCTTAACGCCCGATATCAAACAAGGCAGCGTGTCTGTACTCTACATTAACGAATCGTATCATACAATCATGCTTTAGATAGTTTAAGCACCAGAAACGGAATAGCCTGGATGATCTAATTTAGGTGTCACTCCGTCTCGCTACTTTGAATATCATTTTATAGTACGATAATTGTGAAATTGAAAAGATCGGTATATCTGTGTTGATTTAAAATGGTGTTTGAGATCTTTTTTAGGTCTTTAAAGAGTGATCCAGTCTCCGATACTTATAAAATATAAAAAGTGAACTTGCGCCTTCTGCTCAAGTTTAAAATGCTCCATGTGTGCTTAAGTTATCTAAGGTTTGTTCCGAATAAAAATATATATTGTTAACAGTACTTATTTATTTTTGATAAATTCCGTCCGATAAAATTCCCAACCAATGTATTCAATGCAGCATTTGAATATATATTGGCTACTGATGTCTACTATAAATAACCATGGCAGGCAGGCAGATTTCTAGGGTAACGGGGATTAGAAATATATGGATGCTATTCTAGGATGCCCCAACAATGGAACAATCACGACTGTTTCCTGATTGCGCTCTTTTGTGGTGCGTGTGAAAACTATTGGGCCTGACGTTTCAGTCTGACATGGGTTGCACCATAGTGTTTCCTTTTGCACAACTTGTCAAGGTGTGTAGCCCGCAGGGTACGTTCTGTATACTAGCGGGGACAAAGGGAAAAAATCACCTACAGGTCACAGATCTTCACATTTATGGAGGCACTGGAAAAGAATGCAGGTGCTATATTTCCTACAATTGAGATGATCGGTTTTTTTTAGTTAAAACATGTTAGATTCGACAAGGCCACGGATGGAAAAATATTTCGGCCAAATATAGAAATATTGTAACAGCGTTTGAAAAAGAACGTTTATTGTTATTCATTTTTCTAACACTCGAGGGGCTCATTCGGCTGTGCGAAATAAGCTTTCCCTCTCTCTCTCTCTCTCTTTTTCTGTGTGTCGCTATGAAGAATAAAAAACCAATAGTGACTAATGATATTCTTGAACCTGCATTTTACCGTCATATCTCGTTTTTTCTTGCAAACGAAAAATATGATATTTATGTGGATTTCATATTATTTTATACTTTTCATGATACTTATTCATTCGGTCAAAGGTGTACAATATTTGATGAATAAGAGGATTTTCTTTATTGCTGTCTTCGTGTTAGAATCAACTGGGATATTCGGCGGTTGGCATCTTTCAAAAGTTCTCTTGGCATAATAACAGAATAGGGCGATAGCGTCGAAAGGTCTGGTTGGGTACACTAGTATAGAAACCGGGAAAAGGTAAGCTTTTGATCCAAATAACAAAGTGAAACTCACCTGGCCAGGTCCCCCGAGACCGGCGGACATTGCTGCTGCAGATTGTTGGGCAGCCGCTGCAGCCGCTGCAGCCATACTCGCTGCGGAAATGGATCCATAAGCTGCTGCTGGTCCATAGTAAGAGCTCATACCTCCTTGCCCCATGCCACCGGCCATACCTGTAACAAAGAAATGCAGCGAGTGAATTTTTAGAATTGAAAAAATTCAAGTGTTTTCGGTTAACAATCACATTTTCTTAAATTGTTACAAAGCTTTAATTAAGTTAACATTTCTTGGTGTACCCTTCTGATTGATACCTCTCTCTCCCGCGACTGTTATTCCGACGATCATTGGCTTACATATATGGCATGCTGTATATAGCCACGCAATTACCTACGCCTGTGTTTTTGTTTGTTATATATCGATGTTGGTCAGTTTAATTGCCCTTGCAGGATGGGATGCTTTGTGAGGAAAATTAAATCGAATAAACTATAGGTGAACGATACATTTCTGAGCACACAAGAAAAGCTCGAACTTGGGTTGATTACTGACGGTCATAAATATTTTTATGACGCTCACAATCTGACGTCCTCTCGAATAAGGAAAAGAACTTGCGTTTCGATAAGTTTTTGTGAGAAGTAATGACAGTGCTGTATACGGACTCGATCGAATTGCTGGATTTGTCGAAGACGTAAAAATCGAATAGGTGCGCTTAGGCTGTGAGGTGCAAATTCGATGAGGGTCATACCAGAATTGTGTAATACTTCCAATAAAGATGCATATTTTTGAGCCTAGAAGCATTCCCAAGATTAACTCTGTTCCCTATTTTATCGATGAAGAAATACTCACATTGAGCATTTTTGAAATGTATCTCCGTTAATAAAATTTCATGGCATCCTATATGTATAAAGTTGCATCGGAATTATAAGACACTGTCAGATTGGATGTATAACATGGATATTAAGAGACTCTGTAGAGTCTCAGTAGAATCAAGAAACAAAAATTACAACAATATTATTGTAGATTATTGCTTTGAATTGATAATTAAATGTCTTAATAACGGAACGAGTATTTATCTCATAGTAGAAAAACAAATTGGTTGATCAATATCGCCGAAGAATAGCTCTCGCATTAATAAAGTAGAAAAAAAATGATACCCCCCCGGTCTGGTTAAAAATCGACAAGTCAATGAATGACGATTTGATACCCGGACTAACAGAGTCCAAAGATTGGGGGTTCATCGGCCGTTTCTGTTCGATCGGCGAAACTTAAATGGAGTGGCTGTGAGAGGCGGGAGCGTATCTGTGTTTACTCCAGGTAATGAACTGCTTCTACTAGAGCAGATGAAATCGTTTACATTCGGACTTTATCAATTCTGCGCCCACTTAAAAAAATAAATAAGTTGGAATTTATTAAAACATTCAAACACACGCTTTCGATAGAGACAGAAATCAAATCGATGGAGTAACTTAATTCAAAGATACACGTATTTGTGTGGCGTAAAACTTTTGCATATCACCCTTCGCACCGCGGGGCGACGCATCTCAATAGAAATTTTTGGGCCGTGGGGCGTCTCATAGCACTTATGGAATTACGACTGACAAGTCGTAAAACGGAGTTTCCTATTTCATAGCTGATAGCTTAACTCTGGACATCGCCATATATGATGGGATGTTTGATTTATAAAATATGTATTCACGTTAGGGAATGGTAATAAAATAAATGGCAAGTAGAGTACAATTACAGCTGTATTGGTCAAAATAAATTATGTGTTTCATGTATTGTTTAAGTGGCTACACCATCCTGAATCTTAAAAAAAGAAAAAACGAATTTAAGAAAACATTTTTTCCTCATAGAACAAAAGACTTAAAAAAAATGTAAGCCCAATCGATTGTATGTATGTATAATATTATAAAAAATATGACTAGTTTTCAATCTGGCGCCTAGTTTAACGTGCGGCTTTAAAAGCGTTTTATTCGAAATACTGTTGTTGAATGTGGCGGTGGTATAACGCAATCGCGGTTATTCTGCTCGACTTTAGATTGAATTTAGATTACATACGTACATACAGTATGTATGTGTCAGAAGTGCTCGGAACCGAAGAGCCCCTGGAAAACTGAAATCCCGGGTAATCAGAATTAAGTTTCATGATTTTTTTTATTTATTTGAACACGTTCAATAACAATTGAGTACATATAAATTCTTACTTAATCCTTTAAATTCCGAGGCTCTATTCTGTCGAATGAAAAAAAATTGTCACCAGCGCGGTGCTTGTGTACCAACATTTTTGAAAAATCTTGATTTTTAATATGTACATTCAAGTTTTTTTCAAATGCAATTTTCTTCAAGTAACTTCGATCAGGACAAATTACTAAGCATGACAATTCGTCAAATTTTTCCACGGTATTCGGATGAAAGGTTTTTTTTTTAATGGCAGTTTCACCAACATGTCAAATATTGTATATTGGGCATTAAAGGTTTGATTAATTACGAGTATGCACTAATCATACAAAGCTTCGATTTTTTCATACATTGCGTTGATTACCCTGGTTTTTTGTAACATTCAGTCACTTTAGTTTGTTTTGGCTTTTTTCATTGTGCGTTTGCACATATCTTCGTGACTAGTGAGATGTAATTTGATTTATATAATAAAAATTTATCAATGTAAAATTATGCATACACGGGAGACGCACGGTCAATCCGCTCCACAGATAACCCGACCCTAGTTAATTGCGGTCCTACTATAATAATTTATTAATGAGCGTACGATTTAAAAAAAATCTCTAACCATTTTTTTAACTGCATGTTTACGAACCAATATTTTGATGAAATAATAAACCTAAAAATTCATGGTGTCGGTGGATTTTTTTTTTAATTCGCGTAAACCTGTGAGGATCAATGCAATTTGACTTAACTTAGTTTTGATAAAAAAAAATTTGGCCTCTACGACGTACACCGATTAGACTAGAAATTCTCAATCTGAAGTCCATGGAGCCCCAAAGTTCGCATATTGATTGCTGTAGCACCCTCAGGTTAAAAACTGCTCGATTAGACGAATCTCGGCGTGTATCTCGGCTAATAATTCACATTTTGTTATAAAAACCATTATTTGTGAACCTAAAGACATATACTAACAATGTATGAAACGATAAAAAGCATTTAGCGTGTTAGCAATAAACAATAGGTGAATACCGCCTTATGTTTTTGCTGCACATGATGGGGTAACTCTTTAAAGACAGGTCATGTACATTTTTGTTTGATCCAGAAATATAAAACACTTCTTGGTAAAACCGACTTACTTACTTAAATTAATTTAATTTAATTTCATTATTGAAGTAATATTGAATAATTATGTTATTAGTGTTGAGTCCCACGTTGCCATTTTTGTTAGTTATTTCCACACACACACACACTGCCAGATATGCTAAAAAATTGTGGCTCGGTTTAAAAGTGGGATATTGGATGAAAATGAATCATTTAAATTCGATCCTTCTACAAATAGCCTTTGAAATATAAATAAAAATATGGCACATACTGTTCTGAATAGTTTATACAAAAAAAAACTTTTTCTTCGCGATGCCTTTTCTGCCGGACTTATCGTGTTCAAGATACAGAGATTTGAAAAAATCATCGAGATTAAACGAAGCATAGCTTTTTTAAAGTCCACGTAAATTTTATATCTAAAGGTATTGGTATATAAACTTGGTTATCGTCATGATGGTTGTGAATTGTTTTTAATTGTAGTTTGATGTGTTTTAATCAGTGTACCGGAAATGTGGTCGATACTACCTTTATTAATTGAGCTAAACAGCATTTCAATTAATGTATCGATACATAGTACGCCAGAAAAATCGATATAAAATTCAACGAAAAGCTGGTAACGAAAATATTAGAGCAATGAAGAAAAAAAAATTAAAGAACAAAACGCAAGGGTAAAGCCGTCGTTCGAGTAAACAAGCCAATAATGATAATGATGATGACGATGGTGGCGAAGGTGCCGCCGAATGATCAAAGAAAAAAATTATCCAAACTAATTTACATATTGCTTCCGCATTTTTTATCGTTTTGTCTATAGCTTTCT
The DNA here is from genome assembly GCA_964017025.1 of Stenichneumon culpator. NCBI lineage: Eukaryota > Metazoa > Arthropoda > Insecta > Hymenoptera > Ichneumonidae > Stenichneumon > Stenichneumon culpator. The sequence continues at coordinate 1,509,825 of OZ024773.1, read as the reverse complement.
CTATCTGAAAGTTCGTTGACCAATTTTTAGCTGGCATCTGGATGTGTATGAATGTGTGTGTGTGTGTGTGTGTGTGTGTGTGTGTGTGTGTGTGTGTGTGTGTGTGTGTGTGTGTGTGTGTGTGTGTGTGTGTGTGTGTGTGTGTGTGTGTGTGTGATGGATTTGTAATTTTTAAACCGCTATAACTCGTAAACAGCTTGTATTAGCGAGCTACAAGTCGTACACTAATAATGAAGTCACGATTCTAATTTGAGATTTCATGCGATTTTGAATTTGTTGCATTATTTATGGCAACTATAGTAACTCACGTGAATTGTCCGTTATAGATTTCAAATTGTGCACGTTATTAATCGATCATTCGATCATAATCGACCTTCGATATTGAATTTGGTTGAAATCAATTGAATTCAATAAGATAAAAAATTTTATTATTTTGCAAAAACTGCGTTATCATTCCTTCTTTCTCTTTAACTAAACCGAATTCATATGGTACTAATACGAAAAAGTTTGACTTTTCAAATGTGGAAAAATGAATTATATGGTATATCCGATATCGTGAATTCTTGAAGTTATACATCCAGTTGTGCGTCAAGCCAATGGGGTCACAACCAAGTAACAAAAACGCAATATTTGATAATAATTGCATTCAAATGCTTTCCCGGACATGCAGGGAACATTTCAGTCCCAAATAAATCAAAATGTTCGAGCAGTTCAATTCTTAAATATTATATATTGTAACAAGGTGTTTTTGCAGGTATTTTTTCCACTTATCAATTAACAAATGGGTTTTGTTTTTTCGTAATGAGTTTTGGATGGTAATTCGATGCTACGAACAAGATCAGCATGTCCCTGGCTGCGGTTAGAGTCTGTAGCTACTCTTATACATCACTGCGTACATCACATGCGAATTAATGTACATGGAATATTGTACGCTGAGATTTCGGTCACCCGTCGGATTGTCTCGATCGCCAGACACGACATCATTTAATGATTTTAACATTTTCAATTCATAAAAAAATTGTGCGGCTATCAGCTAAAAAAAAAGATGAGGTTTCACTCTCGTACGTTAGCATATTAATCTGAGAATAATCGATGTGAGTAAATTTCGAGCCTTCTGGTTCTCAGAGCTATTACCGACATCCTCGACAATAAGAATGGAAGAAAAAATGCCACCCGTGATAAATGAGCAGAATAATAACATGTTCGTATGTTTTTTTTCCAACTGTCTTTTTTGAGGTTGTAACCTTGTATACTTATAATTGGTTTGAATTGATGTGTCACTTTTGTAGAATTTGTTGTCTCTTTCTGCCCATACAAGACATTAACGCTTCGGAATTTTAATAAGTACAGTATGCGTTTACTAATTCACTCATACAATATTAATTTGTATAAACTACAGCATAATTGAGGGTCGGAATATTACCGCATCTTTTCATCGTATGCAAGTTCAACATCAGTATCAATCGCTTGATTTATCATAAGATTGTCGTAAAACGGATCATTTTTTAAGAAATTATAATAGTCGTGCAAATACAATATGAGAATTTTTTAACATTTTGCATTACATTTCACGGATTTTTCTCTCATCCACAACAAATAACATAAGAAACTACTGAGGGCCAGATTTTTTCTTCGATATACTTCGATTGTTGCCGTCACTGCGACTTACGATGAGGTGAATTGTATTAAAGAATTATCGAAATATCGTACTCACCAGCTCGGAGGGCATCCATGGACACACTAGCATAAGGGATGCTATAAGAATAGCCTTCCTTTTTCAGTGACTTCGGCTTTCTCCTTGGTCTGTACTTATAGTCAGGGTGTTCTTTCATGTGCTCATTACGCAATCTCTTGGCCTCGTCGATGAAAGGACGTTTTTCGTCATCTGGCAGCTTCTTCCACTTAGCTCCTAAAACATCAACAACAAATGCAATTGTAATATAAGTTCACATAACGAGTTACATTAATGGTAGATACCTTACTGTTGACATCAAAGTTGATTTTACGATATGTTCAGTAAAAAAAAAAAAATAAAAAAAATAATAATTAAGTAAGATCATAAAGAATTATGTGTCTCCTCGTTTATTTGAACTAAATGAAATTGAAAATAATTCATCGTTTTGCTTACGAATATATTGAATATGTTAGATATATAACCGTATACCACACTTATTTTCTTAGTAGCTTAGCTTTGACCAACCATCGAAGAATGACAGATGTTTTTCTTGGATTTAAATCGGTCTTGCCGTACGTATTTTTATAGCGAGAGGCTATATACACTATCTATAGTAAAAACGCTGCATCTGGAATGAGTATACATTGAATGCGTAGGTACGCATATAATATCCCTTCGTCATGTCCTCTCGAGCTCGTGGTGAATCTCGTTAAACGATAATTGGACGACGTCATGCTGCATAATCATAACGTTGAGCGACTGCCAGACTTTAGGCAGGGCGATATAATAGCCGGCGTACTTATCGACCAAGTGAACAAAACATAGCCCCACTCTATACGAAATGTGGAAGGCGATAATACGATGCCGCGGTACCTTTCAGCTAAGTCTCGAATAGCGATGCGAAAGGAATAGATATTTTTTGAAGTGCTTCAAATTTAATGATAATTCAAAGGCCCGAAGAATCTAATATCAACGTAATAAAATGAGAGTTGCGATAGGTCTTGATTAGGATTCGACCTTGTCAGTACTAGCCGTTTGCGCCTATTTTACATTTTAGGATATGCCATCAAAGCACTGTTTCGAATATTACATCACTATTCCGAATGAACTAACGAATTTTGTCAAGATTTTCCTTGCTTTATAAAGTTTTGGTCTCGATGAGTTGCGCTTATTTTCGGAATTGTTTTTATAGCATTGTAATTAATTATTGGACATTTGTTTTCATTTATTTCAACAAAATTTTTAACATGTAACGTTTCGGTGGACTTATTCGCGCTGTTACTGTAATATCGCACGGCAAAATGAATCATTTTTCCGGTAATCAATTTATTTATTGCGCGCAAACCCATTTAGAAATGAAAATTCCCTCACACTGGTGCTTATCAGAGAGACATGTAGACGCAAGGCTTAGCGAATTTGGCTGCGTCTCCACATCAAAACGTGTCACCCATAATCGACTGTGCCAACGGGATTAATGTGATATCGTCCTGAAATTGCCGAATAATTAGTACTCCTTGCAGTCTCTTAAATTTAGGAATAATTACATGACATCGTATTGATCGATCGTAATATTATCGGAGAAGCGACTTTGTAAATATGCTTTAAAACTATACATTTAAAACTATACATTTCCCTAATATTTTCCTTAATAATGAAAAAACATTGGTGAAATGATTTTCAAGTAAATACATAAACTCGACTCGACTACTATCTACAACAAAATATATATTTACAACATAAGCTATAAATAATTCAACTAGACTGGGGTGGTTTACTAGCAACAATATATAATGGGTAGACACTTACATTGATCCTAAGACTAGGTTTTCTCTTTTGAAATATCGAGTGATATTCAATATTGCAAGTATAGTGGCAGTTCACGTGTGCCATGTAGGTACATTTTATGTTTACAATTGAATTCTTATCACAACGGGATAAGCGATTCTTCAATAAGGTTGCGAGAATATTCTTTAAAAACTACAATTTGGATATAGTTTACCGGAAGCACACAGTTTTTATAAGATATTATCATAAATTACAAACTCATTAATTCCAATCACTTCCGTTAAAGAAACTTGTTTGTCACAAGTGCGATATGTAAACGCGTGATTTGCTCGAAACACTAAAACCTTTCTAGAAGTATAATAATTTGGTTAGGGCATTTCCTATGCAATATACCCGTCACCATCACAGCAACGAAACAGAATATGTGCCAAGCAACCGGAAAATTGTTACGCGCTGGCTTGTCCCTCTGCACGCTTCTGCACGTGATTTTCGGCGAACTGTGCTCGACAAACCACCTACGGATACAAGTAACAATGGCTAGTGAGTTGTTCCGGACTCGCGTTCATGCTCAAATTTTAACAATAGATGAGCATACGTGATGGTGGACACATTCACGACAAAAGCTTGGGAACATGAGTGTAGTATCACGGAACTGCTTTTCTGGTACAACATGTAATAAGAATTCAACGAGCATTTCCGTACCTAGTTGCAAGAATAATTGAACAGCACTTATGACCATTCATTTCGTTAACGGCTACTTGCTGATTTCAGAAACAAAATTTTGTTCGAAAGCAAATAAACAATCGTCTTACATTTCAGCATTAAAATAAACACGAAATGCAAGCGTATTATAAAGGTAGGCGTAGCTTGTCAAGTAAATGTATCTTTGGGTTAACTTAATGTCGAAAGTGATAGAATAGTCACTTTCCAGTTGAGTTTGGCGGTTGGGCATCTTAAAAAACATCGAATTCTTAAGTATGCTTGGTCAGTAGGGTCAGGATTCTCTGTATACCTGCTTCCGTTATTAAATTAATTGCAAATTTGTATAGCATTAATTAACTCATAATATTAGCCATCGCCGTGAATTGCTGTCCAAACTTTAATTTGATAGTTTGAAAATAAAAATTTAACTATCCTCACGAAGATAACACTTAAATATTGTAACAGCTCAACTTATTGATTTCGACCGATTTTCTTGGAATTTGTGGCGAATATTGCCATGTACTGACTATCAAATTTGAGATCCGACAATAATGCAAGCGGTAATACGTTTTTGAAAGTTCAAATTTATTGTGATAAACGATGTTTCTAAACTTAGAATAAAGCCGATTTCGTTGAAGTTACTGAACCGCTTAACGCTTAACTGAACGCGTTTTACCCTGTACGGGTAAAAATGATCGGGTATATAAATTCAAAGCTTGTAAAATAAAAATCCCTTGTAAAATGTGGACGTGTTATAGTTCATTCATATGGGTATTTTCGTTGCCTAATATCCGCTTTGAAGATTATCGAATTTTCAAATATCCATTCATATATGAATTGCAGAAGAGGGAACCAGTATGTTTTCTACACGGCGCAGCAGCAGCAGATTATCCAATCGATACGCACGCGCATTTTCCCCGGTAACAGGGGACGGTGATGGTGGTGGCGAATGGATGGGAGGGGTGGTTGGGGAAAGGCGGGGATCGTATTTGTTTAGAACAAAGGCCGCCGAGCGACGGTGGTATTAGTAGGTAGTTGGTTCTCGGGTGGTACTCGGTCCTTCTCCTCTTTTGCGTACATTCGGAGACCAACCGAGCTTAAAACACAATGGCACCTGCCTTTCAGTCCTTTCGCCGACGGACAATACCATTTATTTAACATCGTTTAAAAGTACAAAGCCTGTTAATTAATGGACCGCGGCGTGGTCGTGGTGCAAGCTTGGAGGTGGGTGATGGCATCGCGATGGCAGTACAAATGGCGAGTACCGCAGAAGCCCTCGTCGGAGGCGAAAGCGACGGCGATGACGATGAGAACGACGACCAGCAACGTTGTGCCATTGCCGTCGACACCACGTAGCTTCAACACCGCTGCGTTGGTTTTGTTATCCAGCTAAGAATGAACCCCAATCACAGAGACATCTTCCCCCCTTACGGATGATGATGCGCGTTTCAGGAGATTCGACGTTCTTAATATATGGAGTACATATTTATAGCGGCTGGTATAGATGTTCACATCCATTATACGTAGAACATCGTTTTTTTTCTTTTTTTTTTAATTAAGAGAGACGTACCGCCAGTCAAAAGAGTTAAAATTAATCTGACTTGAAAGATGTTTCTGTTTTTAATTCACTTGAGTTACAGTGAATTGAATTTTATTGATAATCTTAACAAGACGGATTTCAATGACAAAACTGCTAAGACTCGCCCGGTGATACTGTCCCGTATTGACAACCCATCGGATCAGTATTATGCTGATCTTGAAGACCCGTTTTTCTCATGCAATCGTATCCTAATCTGCGCCGATTTCTATAGCATTGCTGATTTTGCGCAAGATACTTAGCTTATTAATGACGCGCAAACATTTCGGGCCCTACTACAATAACTGGCTCATCATTGGAGGCTCATTGGGTCGATTGATCATTCTTACAGTTTATACGACATCTTCGATGGATTGCCAAAACTCGGTGCATTACCGGACGTGTACCTGCCGACACATGTCATTTTAATCAAGAATAAACAATTTTACTGGAGTTAGACTGCCGACATGTTGTTGTTACCACGAGGGCAACCGGTGTATGTTGTGCTGGCAGTAAAATATTTTTTGACCACAGTTGAGAATCATTTCATTTCTACACATGGACCGGGTGACGACATGTCTTGTTGTTTATGTGCATACTCTTTAGCCCGCCTGCCCGATAGCCGAGTCAGTATTGGGGACATATTGGCGCAATCATTGTTCAACAATCACCAGTTGTAAACCGGAATTAGCTGTCAGCATCTGACCAACTATCAAATTAATGCTGCGAAATATTGACTGATATCAAGTATGTTCGGCAAACACTCATAGTACAGCCAGCCTTTTATAATACGTCGACAGACGACGTCGGAACTCGACTGTCGTTCAGTGTCCGCCAAACTGCGGATTGATACTAGTGCCGACATTGGGCTCCGATAAGTGCCGACGCGAAGCTGGTAGCCAGTGTCCGATGGATACTGGCACATCACTGTAATAATATACTTATAATATCACAGGAAATGTAGTTACAGCCAAGTTATCCAATATTGGATAATTTGGCTGTAACTTGGCTGACCACAGCAGCAGAAAATAAAAGAGTTACAGCCAAGTACTGACGCAAACGTCGGCGAGTACGGATTGAACGGTGTCAGGAACAGGTCCAGCGTTACATGCACACCAGGTATATCTTGTCGTTTCGCCGCGATATCGAACAATATCGACTGCTAAAAGACAAAAGAAAGGATCACCCGTGTTAACGTAAACGGGTTACGCCCTTTTGTTTCTTAGTAAGTATTACAAACGCGGCATTAATGGAACTAATTAGAAATAAAACTTACGTCAATCCTCGTGATACATATAAGGTGATTACGTAATTTCGGATTTAGAAAATGCCAAATAAAAAAAAGTAATGAATAGTTGATACATTTTTTGTATTTTTTTATATCTTCATTTCTATAAGCGTCTAAGACGTTTTTTGTCATCATAGCGTATGAGTTCACGAAGAATTCAAATAATAAGTTTGAACAATAACATTCAAGCAGACAAGCAGCTTAGAAATAGACATTCTGGCAGAGTAATAAAACAAAAGCCTTCTATGAGGAGCAACATTTTGCTGAGATTTGCGGAAGTATATTTGCTCACAGTACGACCCACGTTCACGGTGTCGCCGCTACTCGATTTATTCACAGGAACATCGTAATTCGTATGGAATAATTGTATGCTTATACATGGAACATATGTCCTTCTTATTTTAGCTAGTATTAGATATAGTATTCTGTGTCGTCGAGAGTCATTTTTAATCCCGCATGCGTAAAAGAATATACTACCGCGAATACCTATATAAGTTGCATTGTGAAAGTTTTCATTGTCCTTGTCGGAGAGGCAGCGCTATTTGTTTCGCGTGAATTCCTGCGAGCACGTAACTGCACCGGTATTCCGCGTATCTATCTAGTGAGCTTGTCCACATATTTTACGTAGATTTCTCAATATTTGAGAAATCAGTTTTTCAACAAACTTTCATCGCAACTGTTCAAAGGAAACGCAACTGATGAACCATATAGCCAGTGTTACAATTAAGTTGTTAAGGATTTGTTTTTACAAATTATAACAATATTTTCCCAGAGTCGGTATTCCTCATTTCATTGCATCACTTCGTATCCAAAAAAAAGTATACAGTAGTTGTACCATCGCTTGAAATATCGCAGTGGTGTCGAAAATTGAAATAGTATCATGACCAATGCCGAAAATGGTGAAGTATTGTTGATACCGGAAGGTTACCATGAACTTTAAAAATGGCAGAAACTTTGTCCCATCACCGTTCTTCGGGTACTTGGTCTACCATTCGAGAAAGTAAGAAAAATTGCAGTAAAAACTATAAATTGTCTCATCACGCGTCAATTCATGTAAATTTTTTACATCGAAACTTGCGAAAAGTACTTGGGATGTACGCAACACGATTGCTAAATTGAAAGCACGCGCAAGAGGACATCTACTAAAATTTGCGAATACGAATCGTTTAACGAATATCGATTGTAGCTGCTAGATCAATTAAATGAATAAATCGGCCCGACACCGTCGACAAGTGTCGAACTCGAACAGACGATGAAGAACCGCCAATGTTCCTGGTTTGCACCAGACTAGAATGCTAGATATATTCCCAGAATATTATTGAATATATCCATAGTCCAATGCCAGAAGGGCATGCAAGGATAGGAATCTGATACATCATACTCCTTTATTAAATTAGGCCATCGATATATTACAGATTTTATTATATATGATTCCAGTGTAAAAAGGTGTTTGGTCGGCTGTAGGGTTCTTCACCCATAAACTATAAAAAAATGATTTACATATTGGACCGCTTCTGAATATTTAAATTCGGAACCCAACAGCAAGTCAGGCACAAATGTTTCCCGTTATGATAAGCGTGTAACAACACGAAGCGTTATCTGCAATGTTACTTAGAGAATGAAAAAGTTTAAAATGTTTAGTCTAAGAGTATGAGAGCCGATTCACATGAAGCGTATGTGCGTCTCGAAACGTACGGACGAGAGCCAGGTTATGTTAATGCAACAACTGCAAGTTGCGTTTCTCTTCGTTTGAAAGCTTCGAGGCTCGTGGAGAAGGTGCTGGGAGGGGGGAGGGAGTAGCAGGAATACTTCATTACGATGAAAGCTTACTCCTACCTTCTCTACTCGCAGTCTCTTTTTCCGTCCCTCACTCTGTCGCCTACCCGTTCTCCGTTCTGGTTCCCTCTCTTCGACGAATTCACGGAACCCCCGCCTTCGCTTCCAACTCCTCCGCAACAAGAGGATTCGGCTCAACCCCTTGTTGGTTGCTTCTACACGTTAGCTGACTAGCGTACAGTAACGTGGGGCGTGAATGTGCGCGCGCACCTTGACGACGTTCGACCAGTACTATACGGCTCTCCTCCCCAAGCAACTCTCTACTTCTCTTTGCCCAGCATATACAACAATGTACACTAGAAGTATTTTAGATATGCCACAAACAAAAAAGAGGTACTCCGCCTCAGCCTGAAAGACGAGCGAACGGAGAATTACGCAAAGGACTGTGCGATCGATCGAAAGCGAGTATGCTAGATGACGCTGACTTTTTTTGTCATACGAATATAAAGGGCGTAGATTGATGATTGAAGAGGGCTCCACGACACTGAGAATTTGAATAATAGGTGATTTTTCAATTATAGTTCGAGTTTATTGTTACTCTTGATGATTAGGAGAGTGTAAAGAAAACATATCGAAAACGAAATAGAACTTTTCTTTAGTCATTAAAACTTGATCCGATGTGCCATAACAACAATAATGAATTGATTTTCTTGATCAATTCACCTTTTCCGATTTCATGAATTCTCGATACATGCCATTGAAATGACAATAAGCCGGATAAGAATGAGACTTCCAATCGGCAGCATGAAACATGAGGTTTGAGGTAGATAGAGTAAAAGTGGCGCATACGGGCGATTGGCACCGCAAGTAGATTGTTTGATGACGATATACATTGACACGTGCCAGCTAAAGTCAGTCTCATTTTATTTTTTTGGGGGTTTTAATATTACGGTACGTCGCGAATCGAAAGTGCAAGTTACACTTTCAGCGGTCAGATCCTTTTGTACCATTACATAAGAAGTTGTCGGTTTATTAGAAACTTGAAAACATAGACTATTTTGCTATTGTGTCAAGTTAAATATATTCTTGAAAAACATGAAAACATGAAAAACCAGATGTGGATTACGTCACAAGAACTTAATAATTGGAAGTTTCGCCAACTATAGCGATACCACATATTTATTCAATACGCCACATTTGTTTTAATGTAATGCGTATGATTATGAACATCAACTACAGATGCCTATAATGATAACTTAAGTTAACATTATCGAATAAGGTAGAATGTATCGCAAAGTTAGAAAAGCTGTAAATGCGCAAGTTGCGTAACGGCAGTAATAACCATCCGTCGTGACATTAAAATACATGGATGAGTATAACTTCGAATAGCACGAGACGAAAAGTACGCATAAAAGCAGAGGTACAAATACTTCTCAACGGAGGTATTAGGACAGGACAAAAGGAGGGAGAAACTTATGGTGTAAAGGCTATATATATATATATATATATATATATATATATATATATATATATATATATATATATATATATATATATATATATGTATGTATGTATAAAGAAAGAGGCAGGAACAAGAAGGCGGCGGAACTGATGAAAAAATCCTGAGGGGAAACGACGAAATGCCGCGGGAAATACCTTTGTGGATTCTCGGCATTTAGCGGAAATGCTGGACGGAATGCCTTCGCGCGCTGCTTCCCGTTTCCGCACGCTCGACGGATTCAACGTAGGTACGCGCTTACACGGGACGGCAGCTTTTCGTCGATGGATCCAAGTGACTAACGAGACGGAATAAGGGAGCTACTACGAGTCGGCGAATCTTGCAGTCACGCGTGCATACGTAGCTAGCCATTATGAGGGGCCTCGATAGACTATTGCCCGGGAGTGCTGGAGCTCTTTTTATAGAGTGGATTTTTTTCTCAAAGAAAACCCTGTCTCTTTATTCGGCACGATGAATACTAAAGTATTTCTTTCTGTTCGCGTTTTTACAGCTAAACACGCATATTCATTTAACCGCGACAATGAACAAAAATAATTGAGTAATAGTTAAGGGAATATTTTTCGCTTCGCGATTGATGCGCCGATTAATTATAAAATACATATAGAAAGACAAAAAAAATTGTTTATAGCTGCTTCGGTTAGAAGTGGTAGAATCGCTGTTAAACCACAATAACATACATTAATTTGATACATTCAGGTAATGGACACACTAAACTTTAATAATCAAACAAATCATGATAAATGTCAGCATTATAAAAGTTGGCTTTCTGTATATAGGCATGGATGATAATGTAATAGAACACTGAATGAAACTACCCCATGTAGGTATGAGACATACGTTTCTATTGGGAATCTTTGGTATAAAATTATGTATAAAAAACATATTTATAAGCTGTACACTATTATTATATGACGGCCAAGATTCTTATTTATTTTCGAATTAAAGGACTCTGATGAGAGTCGAAACGTAAAAGAGAAAAAAAAATGAGTTTTGTCTTGACCAAGATCTGACGAGATAAGATAGAAAATTAAAGGTTATTCCGAAGCCGTAGCAAATGCGAAGACATTATATCTATCGGCTAGAGAAATTTAAACCAACAAAAACCTAATTTCTACGAATGCATTTTCATTGAAATAAATGAGAGGGCTTGAGACTTGTCCAGTGAGAATACTTTATTTTTCACATTTGGAAATCACGCTAGATATTTCAATATTGAAAAAATTTTACTCACCAAGTCTTTTAGAGATCTCACTGTTGTGCATCTTAGGGTTCTCTTGGGCAATCATTTTGCGCTGTAATCGCGACCACACCATAAAAGCGTTCATAGGCCTTTTGACATGCTTGGTCTCCTGTTTTTTGACGGCCCCCAGCGGACTGGCAAGAGCGACACCACCTGGAACCACGCCAGCCCCACCCGGGGGTGATCCAACGGACATGCCAGGAATGCAGCGCAGTGTATCGGTGAAAGCCCCGTTGTCGCACATATTGCCGCCAGCTCTGCAATTCAAATGCAGCACCATTAATATTAGGATCATTTGCAAATTTTAATTAATATTTTTTCCATAATAAATCAGTGCAGACAATGCGTTATGTAAGTTCGCATGTTATCTGCCACGATTTGTATAAAGTGAAATTCGTTCACACCCATATTGATTGAGTTGTAATGCTTCATTTTGAAAATATAGACACTCTTTATCGCCATTTCTTTTCACCTTGCAGTCTGCAAAAATGTACCACGTATACTTATCAATGTATATTTTAAGACAATATTGTACCTTCAAACTCACAGTATAAATACTCTTATGGGGATGTCGCAGAAGTTACTACACAGTTGTTCTAGTCATATAATCTATTTTTTTATTGATGCAGTCGACGATTAAATGAAAAGTCTAAATACTCATATTTTTCTTAGCGTTAATATAATATCATCACTTATCATTTTAACAAAAGATGTCACGATGTAAATTTTTCATGAAACATTTTAGTTCACGTTAATAAAAAATTGATCGCAACAATCGCTGAATGTTAACATAATATGAAATATATAATAGCCGTACTGATGCGGATTCCTTTCGACGGTCGATTTGTTGAAAGTTTTGCCGCGTTCGTTGCCACTCTCCGGTGTATCAGCAACCGAGGCCTTACCATGAAACTTTAACATGTTCTGGTTGGCTAACAGACTATGTTATAACCTTACAACGGTTCGGCCGATTGTTTTTTCAAGAAAGACTTCAATTTCTGGTTTTATTTTACTATCTGGTAGATAGTATCTTCCAGAAAAAAAACTTCAAGCAGCTTCCAAGTATTAATTATCAATTGTCTAACATGAATGTCCTTACGTAATTAATCCATCGATGTATAATGGTTACGATAGCTTTTGCAGTGTAGGCCTGATTAATTCATCGACTTTTACTCACATAATATAGTTTTTAAATGTTACTGCTATATTTAAATATACCGAAATGGTACTTCGTAAGACTCTCGTTGTCGGCACATTTAATATTTTGAATTCGTCCTTAAAGTGATCAGAAACTTCAATGTTTCATGTACATATCAAAGCGAGACGTACACAGCGACACCAACTAAATATCAGTCTATTAATCTTCTGAATGCATTACTACAACCGCATCTACGAGAGTTACGCGAGTTTAGTACCACGTGTATTAGACGAAATATATCTCGCTAACACCACCTACGCATTTTACTACTCTATCAATATTTTATAAACAAATACAGACGAAGAACAGCAACCCATAAAATAGGAAGAAAACGCAAGGAGTATTAAGAATATACGCCCGTCGGCCGAGAGAGCCACGTGGATGTGTTAATTGCCTTAATTCTCGCGTATCAAAGTCATTCAACATCTCGCGACGTTCCAGGAAGGCCACGCTTAAAGTATGCAACCCTAGAGTACGGTGGGGGGAGGGGGGGGGGCACATAAATCTCGCGAGCCTCTCGAAGTAACACAATTACGGCGCAGATCGCCTTGAGGATTCATTAAAAGAGTAAAATATAATGTAAAATAAAAAAAAGTTGTAGTGGCTGAGGGAAGTTCCCCATCGCTGTAACGCTCAGGGCAGTAGTTACGATTTCGTTAGGGTTAACATCACCAGAGTTACCCTAGCGTGGCAGCGCGGTGGTTTCAAGTGTTTCGAGTGTCATTCAGCAAGGATTAATAGATACGTACGTGGGTCACCGAGGGGCCATGACGTTGAATGGGGGCGACTGCGGCGGCTGTGACGATAGTTCACAGCGGTATAAGCCCGAGGGAAAGAGACCATGCTGGGGGTGCGTGTATACCATAGAATAGTATGGTATGAATTTGGGAGTGAGACCCATCGGCGTTCGGGGAAGATGCTGGAAGTAATGGCTGTTGACAACAAGGGGTGGGATTAGGAAGCGCTAATTGAATGTTTAGCTCTCAGCGCTACGAATCATGATGCTTGCGTAATGGGGAACCGCGATTTATTGCCGTCGATGCGAATTCATCGAGTGAACCTTGATCTGTGGCGTGCGTTCGCAAGCATTTACCGAGGGTGCACTGACGACCGCTTGAGCTTGTAGATTCCCCGGAACATGCGACGGAGAACCTTCACTGAATAGCATATGCCGTATATACATATCTATTCGTTTTAAACGTTGTTACCTAAAAAATCTTTACGTACGCATTAAGATTCGAGTGGTACTCGAGTTGCACAATGTTGATTTGTCATGGTGGCCGTTTTTTGTCCGGAAAAAAATGTCCTGATTTTTCCCTGACGAAACTTCTAATACGTTGTGTTAAAAAAAAATTGTTGATGCTTATGAATATCACTAATTATTGTATTAATATCAAACGTTGGTTTTTTTTTTTTTTTTTTTTTTTTCAAAATGTTCTAAATTTTTTTTTCAAAGCATCTTTTTATGTACTTTTTTATTTATTTATAGAAGGTTCGGCGACAATTTATTTTATCCCTCTACAATTTTTAAATTCCCTGACTATTCGCGGTTTTCCCTGATCACGGCCACGATGATTTGTATAAATCATGAATACAGACACCATTGATATCGTATTAAATAAGGAATAGTATAATTATTCGAGTACTCTTTGAAACGAATATTAGTAATTAACACTATTTTTCTTTGCTCTAAAATAATCGTTACGTTCATTAACGATTAAATTTCTTACATCTTTATTAGAATTAGACGATGTAAAAACAAACTACATTCGTCGTGTCGGAGTTGCCGTTTTCATGCAGTGAAAGATTGGTTAACAAGCATAGAGCTCCTACGTTTGTGAACACATATTTAAACGCAAAAAAACGGTTGCATGATTGTTTTTCGTTTAAATAATAATGTCTGTACGGTTTACTGACGGAATACAAAGAATACAGTGATTTTTACATAAGACTGCAATATACCACAAGGTTAATCACTCGAAAAATTGCTAACCCCACTAATTGGATTTCTCCATTCTAGCGGCCATATAGCTTGATACATAGAGCTAAAAGACTAACAATTATAATGTCAATTTCAATGCAATAAAAATTTATCCGTGTTCCACAAGGTTAATTTTTTAAACCATTTCAGTTAATTTAGCTCTCATATTAATCTAGGTGGAATATGATTTTAAAAACTTGGCCTATTCTTTCAGATAAATATTATCATCGCTGATTATTAGTAATTACGACATTTTACATGTGATGACGCATGTCATACTAATTCAGCCACGAAAAAAGAAAATTCTCAATAAATTTCCAAAAGTCA
Organism: Stenichneumon culpator; assembly: GCA_964017025.1. Taxonomy (NCBI): domain Eukaryota; kingdom Metazoa; phylum Arthropoda; class Insecta; order Hymenoptera; family Ichneumonidae; genus Stenichneumon; species Stenichneumon culpator. The sequence continues at coordinate 1,494,758 of OZ024773.1, read as the reverse complement.
GATTATTTATTTGCACCACATACAAGATCGGTTTTTTATGACTGAATATTCATATTTTTTTTACAACTCGAAACAGTGACAGCTCAGAAACGGTTAATTGTATCGCCAACTCTAAAAACTTAAAACCTGCCGGTTTTAGTGGAGGACAAGATTACGAAGTATTGAGGTTTAGTTGAGTAATGTTAATCTACATTGCACGGGAAAATCAATGAAATTATTTTATTGTAACGGGGCGATTGTTCGACATCGTCACCTCAACTATTCCTCAAATTCAATAACTGATTAACGATTTATGTTTCTTTACGTCAGATTCTCAATCACTGAAAAGTAATAGCAATAAAACTTTTTAAAAATGAATATTCGTTTGTTATTGACGCGGCACTCGTCGACAGTAATATCAATTGTTTTATGTTGTTGTGCATACAATTGCAGACCAAAATTTAAGACAAACCCTGATTTATGAGAAACGTAATCTTCGGAATATTGAAGTCGCTTTACGTTATTATAATTACTATGTCCGATTACAAAAGATTCAGAATATTCGTAGTAAAATGTAGTTCATCTCTGGGAATCAGAGAAAAAAGGTTAACACAAGCCAGCTGTAACATTCAGCACATTGCGTTTCCCATAAATCGGGTTTCGCTCTAAATTAAGGAATGTTATGCCAATTTAAAGGTTAATTTATAAAAATATAAAAATTACTGTCACTTTTTAGCGGCTGAGATCTCATCACAAAGGTAAAAAATCATTATGTACTTACAGAATTTAAAGAAATACTTTCGGCGAAGATATCAAGAAGATTTCCTATTTCGAAAAATATACCTATGATTTTGCCTTAAAATTCAGGTAAAAATGACTCAATTAAATCCAAATAAACAACCGAGATTATTGTCTGTCGTGTTATTGATACGATTAACCGTAAACGAAATATCACTGTATGAATGAAAGATTTAACGGGTTGTAATATAGTGTCATATTTAAAAAAAATTGTAACCTGGTGCCTTTGTTGAAATCACTTAAACAAATTTTTAGACATTTGTTGAGACGTTTCTTTATTATAGCTTCATCCCACGAAATGCTTCATATATATGATATATATATCGGAATGCAAACTGGAATCTCGAAGTGAGTTCCGAAGAGATTTGTTCTGCTGTCACGAACTTATTTTCAAACCACGGTTATTAAAAAGAATATCATCCCGTTGTCTCTAGTCTCATTTACTACTCTGAATTCGTATACGTTTTAAGGCGAGAGAAAATGACCGAGTTTACAGTATAACTTGGAGAAAGCATTGGAGAACACAAAATTAATCAATTTTATTGTTAATGATGACAAAGCAATTAAAAATAATTATAACTTGAGTACTGCTTGATATTATACTAAGTTTGTGAATTCAAGTATACATCGTTTGAAGCCTTCCATTATCTCTATTACTCGGTCTTTATTTGAGAAGCTATCGTTTCCAACAATATTCGTATCCGGAATATATCATGAGCTGCGAATACTACCTTTTTGTATTCTGATTTGATGCACTAAATTCATTTTTTTAGTTTCGTACTGCTATCACTACTAATAAAAAATGAAACAATAACGCACTTGAAGACGGTAACACATTAAAATGTTGAAGAGCGTAATACCGATCGTATACCAATATCCACTGTTCAAATTGACATCCCTTCCAAATTCTAAAAATACCCTTATTCAGTGAATAAGTCACTTAGACTGCACGAAAAAAATCTTTGTCCCCTATACCTAAGAGTACACTGAAAATGAACACAACGGATCCGATTAACAGTACGATATAACAAATCCAGGTAGGCAATAATTGAGTGACGAAACGGTACACTATACCGATTCCTGCCTGTTGGCCCCGTAACTATACATATAGGGTAGTGTAATAACAATTTGAGCCGAAGTAAGCCTACAATAAACTTTATAACTTCAATAAAGCTATTGTATTGTCAATTCAGGGATTCGCATCTGAGAGTTACCCGAGCAGCGGGTTTATTGCACCGACCGAGCATAATCAATAGCTTTCAAGCCAGGTATACGCAGATGATCCGTCGCTGTAGCGTTATTATAAGAATATTAGAATATGTAGGGAGATAGTCGAAGCGAAGAAAAAGTAACGAAGATAAATGCTACCAGCGTTTGTCCGAGATACAAAGTCATGTTGACTCATGTTAATAAGTCAATTTCTGTATGGAAATATCCTCCGAGGGCGCGAAAATACTATCATGTTATAATAGTCTAAAATCGATTTCTCATAGTTGCCGTATAGATATCCAATAAGATTTCTACGGTTCCAATCGTTTTCATCGGTACGGCTTAAAAATACGGCGTGAATTCGTATAAACTTCAATGGTACTACTTGTAAATTAACGTTGCGTTAAAATAAAATAAATGCAACGATGTATGAGTGTGTTAGAAAACCACGTTAACATGAGTATTGAAGAAAAAAGGAAGTAATTGCAAAGTATTTGGAAGATGCCCAAAGACGCGTAATACAAATTAAGTGATACGTGAATAATGATAAGAAACAAAAGAAAGTGGGCCCACCTTAGAAAGTGGCCGGCGGCCCTTTGATGCAATTCCAGCTCAATCTTGGTGCCGTCTTCGAGACCCACGTCTCGCCCGAATATTCGATAGATCTTGACGAAAGAGTGAAAACGAAAGTAGCTGCAATCACTCGTACCACTGTCAGCAGTTTAGCTGTAATTCTAGAGTATCTATATTACAGTACACAAGACAAACGCTATTAATCCGAGTCACTCCACATGGCACCCAAACGTTGTGTTTGTTCTACTCACTGTCACCTCATTAACACTTAAAATATTTTCGCTTGCTTCAGAGTCTAACAAATGTTCTTTTCGCACTAACGGAGCCGGTTTTATAATAGTCACGAGTTTAATTAAAGAAAAAGCCGCTGTTCACGAAAGAGTCGGGGTGTTTTCTAGTTGTCCTCCGTTATGTCGCGTTTCAACGGCACTGCTTACGACACGATAGATTTCAAAGTGCAGCCGAGGCTACAGAACGGTTCGTAGCGATCCTGCCGTCGTATCCACGCCCGACCCATTTCCCCCACCAAAAGCTTTAGCCACCTGTAATGAGCCGGGTGGGATCGGGAGTCTGCCGGGCGGACCAATTGTAGATGGTCGGAGGTGGGACTTAGTTCACCGCATCAGTGCGCTGTGCTGTAGTGGATTGGCCAGATTCTCCCAACTCATCCAGTAAACAGACGAATCAGCGTCAATATCGCCGAGCGACTGTGCCGCCTTTAAAAGTCGTCAGCGGTACAGCCTGACGCTAAGGTGCGCGTGCACCTACTTCGTACCTTGATAGGTACATACGACGCATTCGACGACGAGGAGAACGGCGAGCGCATATGAACCCGCCTGAGCTTGATGCTTCCCAACGCGCATGCCGTTCCACGGAACTACCCTGAGCTGAACGAGCAGGAGGGAACAATCTTGTTACAAGAAAGCACACAACGAAGCAATATAATACCTGTACAGCTATCTGAGATGCTGGGTTATGACATGCTACGTGCCCCTCCGCTGCATCCACAGGGTCAACGTGTGGAGAGCCAAAATGCTACGAAAGTGGGGTGGCTCAAATAGAATATCGGTGATAGTGGTAAGTGGACGATCAACGCCGCTTCGTTCAGTTGAATTTAACGCGTTCCACGAATACAAATACGATATTTATTTCCCCGAATCAGACCGCTGTAGCTAGACCAATTCAATTTAGCTCTAATCCAAGTATACACTATTACTTGGGACACGATGAGACCTCTATATCAAATTATCAACCAGCAAAATGGCGTACCACAAAATGTGAATTAACAGTTGCATGACCAAGCTCTACGGCGCGAAAGTATATCGATCTTATAGTCCGTTATTCAAGCGTGAAAATAAATGTACACGATAGGAGTCGCGAATTTTGTAATATTGATAACGGTGGGAATCCATCACGGTGTTATATCACATTATTTGATGGTATAAGTAACAACGTTCAGGATATACATTGTGTGATGGTTAATTTTCACTGATATCAGAGCTGGGCAGAGTAGCGAAAAAATTATTCAAATACAAAGTACAAAGAATCACAAGTATTTCTCACAATTAGTTTCGTAGCGTTAAGAGTTAGGTTTCGAATAAGGTGCGAAGTATTTTTTATTTTTTTGCAAATGGCTTCTTCATTTATTACAATTTTGCGCATAGCTTTCTCTATAAGAAACTTCGTTGATCGATTTTGGCTTCCTCATAGAGCAGTGGTTCTTAACGCTGGGGGTCCACAGGGGGGCCGTCGTGTATGTTGGGGGTCCATGGACCCCGGGTTAAGAACCGCTGTCGTAGAGGAAATTATGCGCAAAATTGTAGTAAATGAGGAAGCCATGTGCAAATTACTTTGTACCTTTTTTCGGAACAGTAAAAAATGTTTACATTTCATAAAATTTCAACTTTCAAAATTTACCGTAAAATTTATTGTTAAAAAGTACTGACGGAAATTTTCGTAATTCGGCGCTTTGAAGCTATTTATAACCGATTCTTCACTTTTTTTTTTTTCATAGAACAACAGTTCTCGTTTTCTTTTTATAGACTTTTGCAAAATAAATTATCGTTAAAATGATACTTATTGCAAGATTTAGTCAGATAATATCACATATATTAATAGAAACAAGACGTAATGCTACTCATCGGGTATCCGTAATGCGAGCGCGTACTCAAAAAGTACTTGTACTTGGTACTGGAAATTGTAAAAAAAAAGTACTTCAAGTACTAAGAAGTACTTGTGTACTTCAAGTAGATACTTGAAGTACCGAAAACTTACCCTGTACTTCATGTACTGCCCAGCTCCGACGGATATCTGTAAAAAGTTTCTAATAACGACGTTGCGGTCTCAATGATAGTTTCACTCTTCTCTTTGGCCATCGCCCTCTTGAGTGGGCATGTTTCAACATAGTTTTATTGCCATTGTCGGTAGATCCGTACTACCGAACAAATAAGAAAATATTGTCAACTTCGAAATACAATGGTATCTGTGCATGTACTCAAACGCACATCGGATATATAATTGCTTACAGATTATTCAGATATTACCAGCTTTATGAAGAAAATAAAGAATCACACTGTGCCCTTAGTTTTTACCAAATATTTGAATATTTTTGCTTCTGCGTACACTGAAAAAACATATATGTATCAATAACTCAAATAAAATTTGCTTGCTGGCTGCCAAAGAAATTTTTTTAAATTCAATACTACTTTGAATTTTTACAATACCATACGGGTTTGAAACGATAACGTATCATCTTGGCATTCTTGCCGTCGTTGTTTCAATATCATATAGAATTGTAAGAATTGAAAGTATAATTGAAATCATTTTTTTTCATTGACAGCCCGCAAGTGAATTTTTTTTCGGTATTTTTTTTTCTATAGATAAAGCTGTTTGGAATTTTCGTCAGAGTACGTGGGATAATCGAAATCGTTGAGTAATGGAATTAAGAGCTGTTGTCGGGTCATCACCTGCAAAGTGTAAAACATATAACCAAAGGATAACTTAAGTAACGAATGGGATTTTGGAATATATAAATGTAATATAGTTTTGGAGCTTATAAATTGATAATATTCGTCTTTGGGTTACGATACCCTTGCATATAAACCCTTACGTAAAGGGAGCCTCGCGCCGAGGGTGACACGCATTCGGTGGCTCCGCGACCTTTAAATATAAATTTCAAATAACAATAGCATACCATATTGTTACGTCCAAGGGAATGTATACCGCGCGTATTAGGTTTTGGGGCGGATATTATTATGTACAATGGCAGCTAAATATCTCAAACACGAACTGTCAAAACGTCTGTTTACTCTGAAAGTCCGATCAAGACTCTTGTACATGACGATCGATCTTCTATCGATCGTCCGTCCGTTCGTCTCTTGTCAAACCTAACTAATATCGTGTGTCTCAACGAATAGTCAGCTACATATTCGTAACAATATATTCATGATAAAAATAATATTTTTCACAAATATAATATCGTGAACATTACGCTTCAAAGAGTACTTTTCGGAATTTCGATATCATCAATACTTTTTGAGATTATATATAAGCGATGTTTATACCGCGCAATGTAAGTACTCGCTGAGCGAGGATCCGCACGAATCGATCGGAATCGAGGTCCTCATTCAGCGAGGACCCCGTGCGTGAAGCGTTAAGGTGCGAATAAAGGTTTCGCAAGGGATGTTTTTTAATGTCCTTGGGTACTCTAATTTGAACAAACTTTACGCTATGGAGGTAACATTTTTATAGATATAAATTTACATTAAATAATATTTTGTATTAAGATTGATTATGGTTAATCTTTATAAATCATTTTAAGGAATAATCTAAAATTTTAATTTTTTTCGTTTTTGATCAAATTTTCATTTTCGATAAAAAAATGCTCTAACCAAACAATTTTTCGTTATTCGTATCGTCAGCACTACGTCTGATGTATTTTTTGCTTCCTCATAGAGGAAGCCTTGTGATGGTGAAAAAAAAAAATTTCGAGATTTTAATGAAAACCTTTAGAATGTTCCAAAACATCGAAAAATCACATTTAGAAAACATGTCCGGTTGTGCGTGCGTGCGTGCGTGCGTGTGTGCGTCGTTTAAAACGACTAGAACTCGAAAACGGTTTCAGAATGCCAGTTCAAATTTGGTGCACTAGTAGTGTGGTCACGTCCCTTCATTCAGTGCAATTTTCATGAAAATCGAGGCCGAATTGAAAATTTTAGGGGTCTTGGAATTTTTTGAAAAATGTCTGTGGTATCTCTAACTTACGTAAATTTTGTGTTACCGTCTTAAAACTGCACACGAATATAATATTTTGATCAAACACCTTTGGTATTGAATTTGGCCGAAATCTATCGAAACGATCAGATTTTATGGAATTTGGATTTAAAAAAAATGACTACAAATTGTCCAATTCCAGTAAACATTGAGGTATCGAACTGAAAATTGATACGGGAATGGAGTAACACTGTACAATGTTTGGTACTGAATTTGGCGAAAATTGATCAAACGGTTTAGATTTTATGAGATTTTGAAATTTTTGAATTTTTCGAAAAATTTGTTTTTTATGTTCGCCCCGCGTTTATGCATCAAATGGTGCCTTAGGAGTAAAATAATGTGGAGATTCGTCATCAGTGGGGAAAAATACATAAAACATGACCTCAAAATGACAAATTACGCAAATTTCAGTTAGCGATTTTCTACAATAAAATTTACGGAAAATGTTGGCTGTTTCAATTTTTATGAAATGAAGGAATTTTTTTTATGTTTCAAAAAAAGTTGCAAAGTAATTGGCACATGGCTTCCTAATTTATTACAATTTTGCGGACAGCCTTTGATTATTTTCCCGCTCTGAACCTCAACCGGCCAGTCATATTGCATTAAAGTCAAACACGACTATTCAAATTTTCGAATATTCAATTCGAATTTTGAATTGAATATCAATATTAAATTCAATTTAATTCAAGTGCTATTCGCACATCTCTACTAATTTTATTAGTGTTATCAGATTTTATTAATTTTAGGCATACGACCAGCTACAAAGCCAAATGCTGGCATGTTTATCAATCAACGGTTCGGTCACTATTCAACTACCCACAAAAAAATATAGTGTAACGTCCGGATCAGCATTTTCCTACATCTGCCGTCAAAAAGATTTCTCTTCCCAATAAACGTTTTATTTTGGATATCGCGGGCCCGCTGTTCTGTCGCTTCTTGATTCTCCATGAAGAAAGTCAAATCCTCTTTAAACGTTTGAATACATCAGTCTAGTTTTTTTATACAATTTGTTATTATTTATTATTGTCAAATTATTTGAACTGATCGATCATATGCGATGATCAATTATAATCAACAATTATGAATAAAGATAACCAAAGTGTTCTAAATAAAAATAAAATAAATAATCTTTAGGTAACAACTTACATTGTTTTTTCGTTTGTTCAAAACGGAATAAATGAATTTGGATAAGATGATAGTTGAAGATGAAAAATCCAAGGATCAGAGGATTAGGCGTCCTTCCTTCTATGTTACGATTGAATGTCGATAGATGGTAATGATATCGGTGATACGATGAATATCGATAACAATGAATAATTCAAGGTGCAACAATAATTATTGTTGACACTCCGATTGATGTATACGTTAATATATTCAAAATATTTATTTGACAACTGACAACGGAACTCAAAATAACTCAACTGACAACTGTATTAAAAATAAATATCAAAGGTTCAATTGTTGTGTCACTGAATATTTCAATTAGTTGATAGTCGAGTATGATATTAAAATGATAATAATAAGAAGAAAGGCGGATGCCTTTACAGGAGCTTCTTTAATTTATCGTTTCAGATTTCGGGCTCCCATGCCTCCAACCCATCTCTTGCATCAGCTGCCCCTTTTCATGGTCATTATTGATCGTTTGTGTTGTCTTCTATAGTTGATTTTTATAATTTAAAAAATATTATTATTTACTTAATTATTTATTATTATTTAGTATTACTGATTATTTAATTTCCCTTTTTATTACAATAATGTAATAATTTTCAGATTCTAATGAAATTTCTATAAACCCGATACCGCTCTCCTTAATGGACTACCGTCATTACCATTGTGATACCTCTCTCGCACTCACTACTGTACATTTTCTATAAAACGGGCTTTGTCCGTTTACGCCAATAAAATAAAATTAATATAACATAAAATAAAATAATTTAACTTTGTTTATTAAATCCAAAAGACCTTAAATATTAATTTCGAATAACAATAACTTATTCAGTTATTATTGACTATTCTCTTGACAATATTTATAATGTATTTATAATGTATAGATACTTCCCTGGATTAAATTAATAATAATTTCCAATTTTTGTTATAATTTATACACCATCACCCTAATGATTTATCAAGTTTAATTTTATGAAGTTAATAATGAATTTTTTTATTGACTGGTCATTTTCCCCATAAATACTCGATCTTTATAATTTTGAAATTATTGATTGTCGCCTCGCGATAAAGAACGCGATATTTTGGTAGCACTGCGCTGTGCGAACTGATGTCTTCTGTAATGGTACGGATTGTATGGTCGAGGTATATCGCGTGCAAATAACTGTGAATGCCGAAATTACTATCGAGAGATAGACTTATTGCGTAAGTGAAGGAGAGCGCATGTCTTACAGACTCGGGACTCTGAGATCAACTGTTGCGAGGACCTGACGGAAGGGGCCTTCGCCTATTGCTGCGCCTGACGCGGTATTCCTACGCGCTGATAAGACGGCCACTATCCGCACGTGACGCATGTAGCGGCTGGACCGTTGCCGTGAGAAAGCGGACGGTCACACGAAAGGTGCTGACCGCTCAAGGATTAGCAAAACTCTAAATAACGTATGAACTTGAGTTTCCTGCGGCTAAAATTATGAACTCGAAATATGGGACCGTCACACTCCCCCTCTTGCAAAAAGAGCAATGCTACGCATCGGATATGATTTGTTTACAATTTTTTTTTTTTTTTTGTGTGAGTCTATACAATGAGATTATTTTTGTTTGCTTGTTAATCGGTTTTTATGATATATCATTATTTTGTTACATATTATGATTTATGATTTATTAAATACATAATTCACTCCCAACGATTATTCTTATAATATTATTATTATTGTTACTCGAATATTATTTTCATGTATCCTGTAATTCTATTATTTTTCTTATAAAATATTTATCGATTTTTAGTCACTTATGTCAATATCGTCCAAAATTCGTAGAACCCAACAATAGTATAAAAATACTGTTGCGGATGTATTCGAAGTCGAAATAGGGTAAGCCAGGGTGATATGGCCACGTGGCAGATATAGTCACCCGTAATATTTTTCAACGTAACAAACGTAAATGTGGATACAGTATAATTGCACCGAAAATTATAAGATTGCATATGCAAGGATTAGTATAATATGCAAGGTGACCATAAACCTTTTTTTCTTTTTAGTTTTCTTTTTAGTTCAGCATCTAAAACATTTGAAGCAGGTAATTGTTGTTTATCTGTAGGTCACGTAGATGATATAAAAAATATACTGAGACATGTTTTCTGCGATCGCTCTATGCTTCTCCAGGCCTAATCGATTATTATTATTACTATTGTTACGTCCGGTGAATTTTACCAAAATGCACTGACGCAACTGACCAAAAATCCAATAAAATTCGCTAATTAAATAGTAGTAATAATCCTAGGAAATTCATAGGAAACTCATAGAAAGTTCACAAAGACAGGTAATCATTGATAACAGATTACGTGTTCGTTAATGAAGCGTTAGCCGTCACTGAATGATTCGATTCAGTGATTGGCATAGCAACAGTCACGTAACTAAAAAAATATTGCAAGGGAATATTCGGGTTGCCCGAGGGGTGTCATTGGCAGCGAGGATACCTTCGGCTACCTGAAGAACCCATTGTTTAAATTGAGACCGGAAGGCAATCCGAATCTTTAGCTAAATTCGTCGGGAGACGGTGCCTTATCGCTCTAACATGCGGTGCGCAGCAATGCACATACGCACACAACGGCGTAACCGGAGAATCGGTGGGACTGTTTCGAGGCGACTGATTGAAAGAATCACCGTCGGCGCTTACGAGTGCGGCATCTCTCGGGGCATAATTATTCAAATTATTATCAAAAATATCTTCCATAAAAACAACATTAGAATGAAATAAACATGGGAATTTGGTCGGAAAATAATGAATGTAGTAATTATCCGATAGAATCACGAATGAAATATAAATTGGGTCAAGTCGTTGACATAAAGTTGTTATAAAGGTTTATGAATTATTATCATCCATTATTATAAACATCAGGGAAATTAATTAATACTTTAAAGGCGTGTTTTACTATCGGAAAAATAGTCAAATAGAATAGTCAATAGAAGGAAATTAGCTATTATCCTTTGGGAAAAGTATTTGGAAACATTACTATTGATTTAAGTAAAACTAAATAATTGTCCGTCGAAAATCAGTAATCTATAAGCAGTGTTTCAAACAATTTGTTAAATCAACATTGTAACTTTCGATAGAATCGTCGTGGGAACTTCGTTCAAATTTGTAAAATCTTATTATTTAAATCCAAAATTATCAGAGTCAATTGTTTATCCGAGAATTTGTTGTAAAAACCAAAATTGTGAAATTATTAAAATAAGCTACGGAAGACGCTTAAACCGATCGATAATGAGTACGGAGGGGGGCAGCTGATGCAACGGACTGCTCGGCGGCGCGGGCGCCCCCCGATCAAGACAATAAAAGAGGCTCCGCGAAGGGCGGACGGTATCACTCCTCGGTACGGACAGTCATTCGTAATCATTTCGCTTCATTCGGAACAACACCTGTACTCGTAACATTATCGGGCACTCACCTTTGTACGAACCAACATTGAATACGCAATTGAAAATCATACCAATAATTAAAAATTTCGGAGTTTCAATTTTGGAGTCGGAAATTAAATAAAATTCAGAATATCTCAACGAATAAATAAATCGTAGTTCAACGGAAAATTATTTCATCACCTACAAATTACATCAACATTCAATCATCGCCTTTAACATCCGTCGTTGACTTTACCGATTTTTCGATAAAAATAAGAAGGAAGGAAGGAGGAATTCGGAACTCGGAATTGACATCTTTCATCCATTTTCAATCGTTTCGACTCATTCTGACGTGTCATTCATTGACAAATCACCGTAAGTCATCGAATCATTTAATTTTGTATCATCTACTTTGTTTCTCGAACCGTTTCTGAATTTTCCCTTGTTTTGTTTATTTTACTGAACATTAATTACCCATCTCGAATCATCATTAATAATCATTTCGGGTCTTAATAAACTGAAGAGTGATAGTTTAAAATTTAGAAGTCGAGATCTTCGATCTTTCTTAAAGAGAGCCCCGAGCTATAGGGCAACGAACCCGACGATAACGTTAGCCTTGAGTCAGTGCAGTCCAGCACCGGGCAGCATCGCGCGAACGTGAGGGATCTTATTTCGTAGCCTTGCCACGGGCCACGCCGGCCAGCGGGCGACGCGGAGTGTCATATCAGTTCGACGTAGTAAACATCGTAGTACGCACCGAGTAGAATTAAATACCGAGCCATAGTAAATACCGCGCGCTTACAATCGAGCTATAGTATTTTTCGGCATGCATTTTTAGCCCATCCCTGAATAAATTTCCGAAAGGTGAGATTCAAAATGGGCAATGTTCTCATAAAGCGTCACATGCGATAAACGCGTAATAGGGAGAAAAATCTCCTTTACCGTAGATGCAGGAAAATGCTGATCAGGACGTAACACTATGGCTATATCACCCGTAGTGTCCGCGTGATATGGCCGATCGCAAATATTTATTCATAGAGCTCCAATTAAATAACGCATCGAAAATATTGAAAGCGCCTAGTGAATCACTTCTGTTCGATGTTTCTAGAGTCGGTTACGAACAGAATTTAAACGTTTTTTTAACGCAAAAACCCCCATTTTTCATTATTTAAAAATTCATGGCCCACTTGGTAATAAAGTATATTTAGAATATATTGAAAAATGTATTTAAAATATATTCGATATGTATAACAAATACTTTCGAACTGTATAATGAATATAGATTCCTCTAGATTTTCCAATGTACCTATAAATATATTCGAATGTATAATGCTAAATACATTAAAAGTATATGAAATATATATTCCACATATATTGTGAATATGAGTTTCATATAATCGAAGTATACCGCGTACATATCTGAAATATGTATGCTTTACATTTCGGAATATATTCCGAATATACGTTAGATATGCCTAGAACATATGTTTGATATACTTTGGGGTATACCTGGAATATATGTTCGATATGTTCAAGATATATTTCCAACGGAGCATAATGAGTAAATGTTTTTATACTCGAATTAAAGGTTTCTATAACGTATGCGCATGGTTATTAAGGCATATATTCCATGTGACGTCGACGATTTTTTCATTTTCCTCCGATATTGGGCCCCAATTTTAAACCTGAAAATTAATTTTTGCGATTTCTTGCACATTTCAAAATCAAACAGATCGAATCAAGCTGCTTGTAAAACAAAATTTACTTAATGTCGTTTATCCATGATCAACTGATTAGTGATAACAATGAAAAACCGTAAATGAATTCTGGCTAAACCGATTGTTAATCAATTAATTGTTACTCAAACTGTTAAATAATAATGCGTCACGGATTGTTAACTACCAACTAATTCATAGTCTGACAGCATATACAATTAATCAACGACAGTTAATCGGTTGTCTACTCATAGTAGACAAACAATTATTGACTATAGTAGACTGACAAATGTGCCTCACTGTATACGAATATAAAAAACGCTCTCCGCTCTGTGCGTTTTTATGAACATTTTACGTTCATAAGCATTATTGCTATCGGTATTCAGATCGAAAAAAATCATTGTCGATACAATATTTTATTTCATTTTGCTACATGACATCGAAACTTTAACATTAACATTAACAATTAAATTAACATTAACGTATATGCGTCCAGCATAGGGCCATCACATGCCTACGACGCTTTGAGCTTCAAATTAAAATTAAAATTTTCTAAGATCTGGATAGCCGAGTGAGTTAAGGCGCAACGTTCGTACTGTACGACCCGGGGTCAACGGTTCGATTCCCAGCGAGTGACAAAGTTAATAGCGTTTTTTACGGGATATTCTTATGCCTGTCGGTAGAGTAAGTTCATATATATAATTAAATGTGAAAATTACCTCCGAAAAGTACAGTTCAAGATACCATTACTTACTTTTCAAATTTGTTAGCTGAGATTCAATACGTAGGATATATGTACGATATATGACACATACATCGAACTTACATCTCGAATACATTCGGAGCTACATCTGACGTATACGTCGAATATACGGCGTATGTATCTAACTTATATCTCGAATATATTCGGAGCTACATCTGAAACATACGTAGAATACACAACATATACATGTAAATTATATATTGAATACATTTTGAATATATTTCTCGTACAAGTCGTGTACAGTTTGAATATATTTGAGATTCATGCACACATACTGCAAATATATTCGAAATATATTTGTAATACATAAAAAATATATTTTTCAATATACTTTATTTCCATGTGGGGGTCATATCACCCCGCCTTACCCTATACGAAAACGGTCGTCTTGGACTAACACATACTTAAGGTCAGGTATGTGTGAAAAAAATCGATTTCTTTTTATCACATTCTTAAACTTCGACATGTTAAGAATATTCTGCGCGAACTTCATTTTGAAACTCATATAATTGACAAAGTATACGCGATTCACCGAACGGTCTGCTAACGGTCGACCTGTTTGGTTGAGCGCGACAGCTGTTGTAACTGCCGCAAAATTTTGACATACAGTACAACCCGCGAAGTACGGCTTTAGCGAATACCATCCAGTATTTGTACAAAGGATGCTGCGAGTGATGCAGAAGTGTTGCTTTATGGCCCTGGAATTGCCGATTAACGCTAAGAAAAAAATCTGCATTCTACACGCATTTTCTCTCCGAATTTTAAGAAAGTATATTAGAATATAACTTTTGAAATTGATTTTCTCCCGAAATTTGAAGCATCAGGAATTGGCATTGGTTTCAAACACGATATTGTTGGATAATGTTTCAATTACGCTACATGAAATTTTTGTTCCGGGTCTGCAATCAATTTTTTTTTTGACGCTGATCAACAAGATTGGTAAGTATAGATATACTTATTTAATTCATAGATAAATATTCAATATGGAAAATGCGTCACAGATAAAGCATTAATTATACATAAAAAAATTGACATTTTCATACAGCTTTCTCATAAAGTTCCTTTATTCCTATAACTTCTTCTATGAGAAAGCATGTTCTATATTTTTTTATGCTTCCTCATAGAGCAAGCTTTGCGAATAAAGGAATATTATAAGGAAGCGATATAAAAATGTTAGTTTTCAACTTTTAACAGAAAACTAAGGGAAGCCATATGAAGATTTTATTTTGAATTTTTATGAGGAAGCGATATAAAAATTTCAATTTTCAATTAAAAAAAAATACTATGTTAAAATAACGTCGCGCATTACTTTGTCGGATCTGTGCTTAACGCGAAAAAATACATGGAATTATGCGCTCCTGAATTTATATTACACTAGATTTTTACTCACGAAATCCAAATGGTACCTTTTTACCTAGCTTTTTCAATTCCATCATATACTTCATCGTCAGTATTTCTTACCGTAAAACATAATAGTGCACCAGACTTTTCCCGCGATTCCATAGAGGAGCAACGAAATTGTTTTTTAAATATTCGCCAAGTCACTCGTTTTTCCACCATTCATTATAAAAATGCCTGAAAAAATTTTTCGTTGTTTTCTGCTCAGGGACTATATTTAATCTGTTTTTCACATTGATCGCGAATCTACAAGTTGTTTAGCTTCTTCCTCAATATTTGAAACTGAAACACGTGTCTGTTGTAAAATACGATTTTTTTTCAAAATTTTATAAAATTTAAACCGTTCGCTCGATTGTTGTCAAATGTCAACGCGATTGATAAAACCGTTCTTGAGTTATAGACGGTTGAATTTTTCAGGCCCGACACACGCACACGCACACGCACACGCACACGCACACGCACACGCACACGCACACGCACACGCACACGCACACGCACACGCACACGCACACGCACACGCACACGCACACGCACACGCACACGCACACGCACACGCACACGCACACGCACACGCACACGCACACGCACACGCACACGCACACGCACACGCACACGCACACGCACACGCACACGCACACGCGCAACTGAGTTCTGTGCATTTTGCTTCCTCATAGAGGAAGCTTTGTGATGGTGAAAAAAAAAAATTTCGAGATTTTAATGACAACGTGTTCAGAATGTTCCAAAACATTGAAAAATCACATTTAGAAAAAATGTCCGGATGTGTGTGTGTGTGTGTGTGTGTGTGTGTGTGTGTGTGTGTGTGTGTGTGTGTGTGTGTGTGTGTGTGTGTGTGCGTGCGTGTGCGTGTGCGTGCGTGTGCGTGTGCGTGTGCGTGCGCGTGCGCGTGCGTGTGCGCGTGCGCGTGCGCGTGCGCGTGCGTGTGCGTGTGCGTGTGCGTGCGTGTGTGTGTGTGTGTGTGTGTGTGTGTGTGTGTGTGTGTGTGTGTGTGTGTGTGTGTGTGTGTGTGTGTGTGTGTGTGTGTGTGTGTGTGTGTGTGTGTGTGTGAATCAGACCCGAAAAATTCAAATGGCCATATCTCGGGTACGCCTTCACCGATCAGGCTGAAATGTTGCACACAGCTCGTGTGGTTAATAGTCAATGTTTCTGCCAAATTTCATCCAAAAATATTCAGTTGTTTTTTTTGTACGCCATTTTTAATTTCTTCGAAAAAGTCTGTGCGCACCGTAGCGCTCGCAATTTTTCAGCTATCGGGCTAAAAACGCGTACACAGATGGAATATGATCACCCGATGATCCCATTAAAATTTCAAGAAAATCGATCGAGCCGTTTAAATTTTATGTCATTTTGCATTTTTTGAATTTCATGAAATTTTTTATTTTTCTTCAAGACGCATTTTTCCGTATTAAATATTAATCTACGAATAAAAAAGTGTCAGATTCGTGATCAGCGTGAAAAAATACTTATAATACAATCCCGGAGTGACGGCTAGCGAAAAAGTTTATTGGGCATTTTTATAGACAAAATTGCAAAAACGAGCGATTTTGGGTATTTTCAAACAGCAATTTCTTTGCTCCCCGATGAATACTCTATGATACTCTATGTATTTTTTCGCCTCGAGTACAGATTCGACAGCCGTTTTGACCAAAAGCGTAAGGTTGGTTTTTTTCGCACTAAACCTGAGTCGGCCAGCAGTTTTGCTTAAAATTTAAATACGACATTGATATTGAAAAATCTGAAAATTGAAATTTTCATGTCGCTTCCTCATAAAAGTTGAAGGTTGAACGTTGAAAGTTGAAAGTTGACATTTTTATATCACTTTCTCATAATGGCCCTTTATTCGCAAAGCTTCCTCTATGAGGAAGCCAAAAATATAGTAAATGCTTTCTCATAGGAGGAGCTTTGCAAATAAAGGGCCATTTTGAGAAAGTGATATAAAAATGTCAACTTTCAACTTTCAACGTTCAACCTTCAACTTTTATGAGGAAGCGATATGAAAATTTCAATTTTCAGCTTTTTAAAATTATTCTTACTTTATATTTTGAGTAAATTATATAGAAACATGGTTTAAATTTTTCCAAGTTCTCTTCTTTTTTTTTACATATTTTGACTATATGATATCAACCCGCTGTACTTCGCTAGGATCGCTCTGCACTTTATCTTCTAATGCGCTTCCCGTTTCTTTTATACAACGATCTCGCACAATTTACTGTCACGCCTCCGTACTCTCCTTGCTTTAGATTGAGAAAAATCTGCACCTCATTGTAACCTCTTGTACAGGTATGGTACTCCGAGGATTTATCCCAGTACCAATAAAAGTTCTATCTATTTATCTAATAACTACACTAAATGTATATATTGTGACGGCCTTATAACCCGAGAATTTCGAGAATTTGGCTGAAGCCACACGCCCCAAATATAATTACGCCTGATGTCCTTCACACTCTCTTTCCTTCGTTAATTTGTTGGACGTCAGGTGATCGATTTTACCACCGATCAGCAGGGGTTTATCTGTTCCTCGACCGATCCCTCTCTCCTGGCCGGCTCTCCAGAGCGAGGTGCATTTCGGGGGCATGCAAAAGGATTTCGGCGCAGACACGTTATTCGAAGGTTTTACAATCCCTCGTAAACTATTTAGTCACTCATTACTCACAAGTCTTGCATACTCATCTGACTCGAGTCCGACAGTCATCGTGATTTTTCCCGGAATTATTTCCATGCATCGAACGCAGAGCATGGCTCGTAGATCCCTATCCAGACGCCTCGATACTCGATCGGTTGCACATGCGTGTTATTCCTGGTACTCTACCTGGCCGGTTCCTTTCGTTCTTCCTCGCGCGGGCTATGCGGTACGTCTTTTCCCTGCTCTACGATTTTTCCGGGCGGGCCACCGAATGCGATTCTCGGAACGCTTGTCGCGAAATCTCAACGCGATCGTGCAGTCTCGCACGTACACTGGGACCTTGATTTTTGTGCCCTCTATTTCCTCAACATTTTCCCCCACGGAGCCCATATCAATCGGCGCGGCCTATGGAGGGAGAAGCTATTGGCCATTCTCAAA
The DNA here is from genome assembly GCA_964017025.1 of Stenichneumon culpator. Lineage (NCBI taxonomy): Eukaryota > Metazoa > Arthropoda > Insecta > Hymenoptera > Ichneumonidae > Stenichneumon > Stenichneumon culpator. The sequence continues at coordinate 1,476,410 of OZ024773.1, read as the reverse complement.
AAAGAAACCATTTTTGTCTTTTCACAATTAACTCGAAAATACAATAAGAAAAAATAAATAAAACATTATTTTTCGTCCCTTATGTGTGGAAAGTTCGACTTGGTTCCCTGTTAAACGGGCGCGAAGTCTCGGTTTATTCCCTAGAAAGCATGCATTTCGTTCACCAATTGTTTCTTATTGGACTGCTCCTTCACACGATTAATCGAGGTTTGGCATAGCAACACAGGAAACAGAGTTGAGTCTCATATGTCAGTTATCCACAATTCACGTATAATTTGAATTTTTCAACGAGTTTAAAGTATTACAACGATTTTACGTAGAAAGTAGTGTGAATTCGTGACGGCGAAAAATGGAGACAAGTTCTTCGGACTCAGATAGCGATGACGAGCGCGTCGCCGAAAACTTCGATCTCGTAAATAGAGCAGTGGGAATCGTGAATAATTTGATCCCTGAGAAATCCGTGGACAAATATCGAGCATGCTACAACGATTTTGAGGCGTGGAAAAAAACAAATAATATTAATACGTTTAAAGAGGAAGTGTTTCTCATTTATTTCGATGAGATATCTGCGAAGTACAAGCCATCGACACTTTGGAGCCGTTGGTCAGTGTTGAAAAAAATAATGGATCTCGACCATGGTATTGATCTCGACTCGTACAAAAGATTGAAAGCACTCATCAAAAAGAAATCTAAAGGATTTCAAAGTAGACAATCCAAAGTGCTCACTGCGTCTCAAATCGCAACATTTTTGACGACATCTCCAGACGCGATTTACTTAGCAATGAAAGTAAGTAATAACTACATACATTTCCAAATTTCCAAATACATTATACATTCCAAATACATAATAAAAAAATTTTCTCAGAACGGATAATTCAAAAATTAAAACTAAATTATTTCTTATTAGATATACAGGTGATCTTGATCTTTGGTGTTACTGGTGCGATGCGGTCAGGTGAATTCTGTCCCTTAACGCTGCAAGACATCGAGGACACTGGCTCAAGACTAATCGTGACCATTCGTGACACGAAAAATTACTATCCTCGTTCATTCGTTATCGAAAAGGAATATTATCAAATGGTGAAGAAATACATGAGCCTGAGACCAGAGGGCCCGGGTACTGAGAGATTTTTCATGCGATTCCAAGGAGGAAAATGTCTACGTCAAGTAATTGGAAAAAACAAAATTACTGAAGTGCCAAAAACGATTGCAATCTATCTGAATTTGCAAGATCCCGACCGTTACACCGGACACTGCTTTCGTCGCACTTCAGCTACGCTCTTAGCTGATTCTGGAGCAGATATCAGCGAACTAAAACGTCACGGTGGGTGGCGTTCTGATCAAGTTGCGCGTGGATACGTTGAAGATTCTGTCGAAACTAAAAGTCGCACTTTCCATCGTATCGCCGGTTTTGTCGAGTCATCGTCATTAGACCCATCGAGTAGCGCAGAACACAAAGAAAATACCGACGCTTGCGGTCGAGGATCTGTCGATAACTCCCTCATAAACGTTGCTCAAGTTCTACCGAAACCTGGTGTCATTCATTGTCAAACGAAGCAAGGCCCACACCCAAGGATTCCACTGCAGCTTGTTCAAACGCACGCAGAGTCGAATCGAAACTCAAACCCAAAAGTTTCGCCGAAAAAGATTCTACTTCACAGAGACGAATGCACAAATCGAGAAGCTCCGGTCAAATCTGCGGTAGCTCCCACCATGCCAAGTCCAAAAGCAGCAGGTTCATCGACACCAGATCCAATTGACAGTGAACAAATCATATCACGAAACGATGAATCTGATCAAGAATTTAGAGAACCACGACAGAAAAAAAGAAAACATTCCACAACGATACGCGAGACCAACGAAAATATGGATCCACAGACAGAAGATTGGATTGAAGAAATTCCGAAAAAGTATCCGATTTTGAAGATGAGAAAATGTAAGATTCGCCATCTTACAATAAACTACATTACGAAGAATGATTGATTGATTGAGTATCCGCTCCAAGCCACAAAGGCGATCAACGAGTCGCACCGCTATCTTTGCGTTAGAGTCAATTTCACTAAAAATATTTAAGTCTTTAAGTTAAAGATCGTGATCACGTTCAAAGGCAGTAAACTATGTGACGTGTGCCTGCTTTTGTTGTTTCAATTTGCAATTTATCGCATTAACAATTAATAAATTTAATAATTTGGAAATCGACTATTATACATTATTCAGCTATGAATATATTTTCTCAATAGTGCATTCATTCTACCTTTAGATCTCGGTATATGCATTTTGATAGATACATTTGACGTTTCTTCTAACCTCATTTGCCGGACTTTGATTCTCACTTTTTTGGCGTCGAACTTCCCACCAAAAGAGACGAAAAATAGTATGTGCACCTCGGGAGGTCAGGAGGCCATTTGGACCCGCGTGTTTTCGCCCTCGGCTTCGCCTCGGGCGAAAATCGCACGCGGGCCAGAATGGCCTCCTTCCCTCCCTCGGTGCACAATATACTACTAGTTATTATTAATTTTTTTTTATTTCACTTGGTGCGCCAGCAGAATACAAATAAATTGAGTTTATTGCATCAAACGAAAGGACGCGCCTAGTATTTTTTCTTCTTGTATTTTTGAATGCAATGTAGACAAAAAAAATTGTTTATTTTTTTTTGTCTTCAAGATCACTATACTAAATGTATAAAGATCTGAATAAATCTGTTTACCGCAACTTGTCTCATACGATTTAATTTATTTTCGATTTTCGCGATTTTTCTTTATTTTAAGGTTGATTTCATAATCATATATTTTTGGAACAGATAATAAATTTTTAACAAGCTGTAATATTTACTCCTATGCCTATATCTTGAAAAAATATATTATCTAGAAAACAAAAGGTACGAATCATAATAGTTGCGGATCTTAATGAACTTTGGAAAGAAATATTTATAATGTTGCTTCCTTATAGAGGAAGCTTTGGTTTGGTGAAAAAAACATCGAGGTTTTTGTGTTAGAGTATGCAAAATGTTTCAAAACATCGAAAAATCATATTTAGAAAAACGTCCAGATACGTGATCAGCATGGAAAATACAGGAAATATAATCGAGGAACGAGGAATAACGAAAAAAGTTTATCGGGATTTTTTATAGCCAATATTGAAAAAATGAGTGATTTTGCGTATTTTCAACCAGCGATATCTTTGCTTCCTGATGGCATCGCGGATAAACTGAGGTGTCTACCATGTTCTACAGTAAGAATATACAAGATGATGCATATGCCAGGGTTGAAAAAACTAGATAAAGCGGTATTATTTAGGTTTCTTGAGTAAAAATCCAAGCTGCAAATAGAAAAAATCGCGAACGCATAATGCCACGTATTTTTTAGCGCAGAACCTGAATGGGCCAGTCATAGTGCATAAAAGTCAAACACGACGTTGACGTTGAAAAAAAGTTGAAATTTGAATAAAGGAAAATTATGAAACAGCGATGTGAAAATTTCAGTTTTCAACTTTTACGAGAAAGCGATATGAAGATCATTTTTTTACAAATGAGTTTGCATGAGATATCGTCGAAAATATACGAAAATCTTTTTTGCTTCCTCATAGAGGAAGCTTTGTTTTCACGAAAACATTTTCGAGATTTTAATGAAAACTTGTTCAGAATGTTCTAAAACATCGGAAAATCACATTTAGAAAAATGGTTAAATGGATGTGTGTGTGTGTATGTCAGGCCAATAAAATCCAATCGCCTATAACTCAAGAACGGCTTTATCAATCGGGGTGAAAGTTAACACACAAATAGAGCAGTTAGGTGCCTCTGTTTGTTACGATTTGCGCAATAATTGAGACATTCCTTCAGATTTTATAAGATTTTTAATTTTTTGAAAAAAGAGTGTTCGCCTCTAGCGTTTGCGAATTTTGAGTTATCGGGTTGACATTTTCTACAGAAGTAGACTATTATTAAACAATATACGCTATTGAATTTGGTAAGAATCGGTAGAGCGGACTCAGTTTCGTGAAATTTTCAAATAATAAAAAAATGTTATCTGCACTCTAGCTCTTAACATTTTTAACTCCCGACTGCCTGCTAGGGCAAAAAGACAGGGGTTACGCGTTTCACCGCGATGAGCCATTTGGTTGTCCGCGATGTTCTTGTAAACGGCTACAAATTACTTGACGAAATTTGATACAGCTCTTCTATGACTCACCGTCATCAATGTTTTCAAAGAAAAATTAAAATCTGTATAATATATTCCGAACGACAGATTTATAAAATATACGATAATATTCTGCTACCAAGTTTATTTGGGTGGATATAGAACTGTTCGGAAGCCGTCTCTCGACTGTAGCGAAGATTATAAACGAATTAATAAAATTAAGATTAATTCATTTTATAATTATTCTTCATTATTAATTATTAGTATTGTTATTTACTGACAATATTAATTAATGTTACATACATGAATTATTTCATCCTTTTTGAAGTTAATTTTTTTATGAACCATTTTTTTTAGATATTTGCCTAAAAAATTCGACATGAAGTAATTATTATGGACCTATGTTCCCTATTAATTTGGGCAAGAATCAATACAACCGTTTAAATTTTACAACATTAAAAAAAAATTCGTACCTCACAACAGATGCCCGTTTTCGTTTTGAATATTGAGGAAGAAGCTAAATAACTGGTAGATTCGTGATCAGTATGAAAAAAAAAAATTAAATATAGTCCCTGAACGATGACCACAGAAAAACTTTTACAGGGATTTAGATAACTAATATTGCAAAAATGAGTGATTTTGCGAATTAAAAAAAAAGTTTTCTTTGCTTCTCTATGCAAACGCAGCAAAACTCAGATGACTGTCATATTCTACGGGAAGACATACATAAGATGAACGGGTTACGAAATAACGGGTTTGAAAAAACTATATAAAGAGATATCATTTGGATTTCTTATGTAAAAATCTGGTGCAAAAAAAAAATTCGGGAGCGCATAATTTCATGTATTTTTTCGCGCCGAGCACAGATCCGACAAAGTGAAGAGTGACGTTTTTTTTTTTAAGTACTTTGCACAGATACACTTTTCCGTTTCAATTCTTGATGTAGAAGTGAAATAAGTGACAAATTCACGATCAGTAAAAAAAAGCTGAAAATTGAAATCTTCATATCGCTTCCTCATAAAAGTTGAAAGTTGAAATTGGAAAGTTGAAATTTTTATATCACTTTCTCATAATGGCCCTTTATTCGCAAAGCTCCTTCTATGAGAAAGCATTTACTATATTTTTGGCTTCCTCATGGAGGAAGCTTTGCGAATAAAAGGCCATTATGAGAAAGTGATATAAAAATTTCGACTTTCAACTTTCAACGTTCAACTTTCAACTTTTATGAGGAAGCGACATGAAAATTTCAATTTTCAGCTTTTTCAATATCAATGTCGTATTTAAATTTTAAGCAAAACTGCTGGCCGACTCAGGTTTAGTGCGAAAAAAAACCAACCTTACGCTTTTGGTCAAAACGGCTGTCGAATCTGTACTCGAGGCGAAAAAATACATAGGGTATCATAGAGTATTCATCGGGGAGCAAAGAAATTGCTGTTTGAAAATACCCAAAATCGCTCGTTTTTGCAATTTTGTCTATAAAAATGCCCAAT
>OZ024773.1:1448284-1468284 GCA_964017025.1 Stenichneumon culpator | reverse complement strand
GCATTTACGAGTACCGTCCAACTGGGAAAAAACGAATATAAGTGCCAAACCGTTGCCAAATGTACTACTCAGAAAAAATTTGCCCTCATAATTTGTACCGATAGGGATGCCCGTGCGCTACATGCGGCGATTGTTTACCTTTTCGGATTGGGTTCGTCTGGGAAATAATAAATGTGAACGGTAAACCGCTGTCAACTTTCTTAAGGAGAGGCTAAACACATATGACCCGTACAGAATTTTAGTCAGGGTTGTTGTCTGGGCCCTTCTAGACTTCCCCGACTTTTTACGGGGCCTAGAATGGAAAACTAACCAATGCCTGACTAGGCTTGCCACACCTTGAAGTATGGGGGTTTAAAAAAAATAAATTTCCTTGTTAGGCCCCATGAAGGTTTCCCCATTAAGCCCCCACGAAATTAGTACACGAATTAAATTGAAAAATATTCATTTGCGGTTCTTTCTTGGATTCTTGCGCATCGTTCATTAGAGATTCTTACTTATTAAAGATAGTAGTCAATTTAGATCGCCGAAAAAACACATTGTAAATTATTTTGCTGTTGGTGGGTTTCGAACCTGGGTCCCTGTGGTTGCTGCTCTGCACCTTAGCTCACTCGGCTGTTCACATCTTATTAGAGTTCTTTTTTTATTGTTTATTTGAAGTTAAAGAAAGTGTTATGGCTACATTTATATGAATGCGATTAAAATGATTGAAATAGAACTATTTATTCCTGAACGGTTAAAATAATTTTTTGTTATCGACATTGTGCCTTTTGTTAATAACATTTAATTAAAAATCGCATTTTAATTATCAATCAAATAAAACGTTTGTAGATATTGTGCACTGAGCACTATTCATAAGCACATAAGGTTGAAAAATTGTTTATCGATATATGATTAACGGTTGTTAATTAACAATCAATTAACAATCGCTAATGAACAATTCGATAGTTGGTATGACGGAATATAAAAAAGTCACCAGTATCGATAACCCTTGACGAATTAAATAACAATTGCACAATAATGCGTATACCATTAAACAAATTATAAACTGCATTTTTCGCAGGGTCGTCATAAATAAATACAAATATAAAAAAATCCGTAAAAATAATTGATTCAATTTCTGATTTATTAATGTCATTGTTAATATTTTTCCTAATAAATGATTTATGTATTATGTTTAATAAGAGTCCAGCACTAAGTTTCTAATTTTCAATTCCTATTATGGAATCCTCAACAAACCTAAATAGGGCCTGTGTTAAAATCCTCACTGTAGATTGTTCGATTGAAATTTGGTTTTCCTTTATAGGACCCAGCAAGGCGAAATATGGGTGCCCTTCTATAGTTTCCTGGACTATTCGTTATCATTATATTGTGGACTCCTATATTGGGCCCTGCAGGGTTCTAGTTTGGATTCCCTATTATGGATTCCAAGGGTATGCCTATAGTTTATCTCGGCCGCCGAACTGAATTTCTGCACCCGGAGTGCGAGAACGACAGAGATAAAATGTTGAATAGATAGATAGATAGGGGCTCACTGCGTTAATCAAATACGTAGTAAGCCCCACAATTCGTTTCTGATTTTATAAAACCGTTACGGCCCGCCAAAATAAAACAGGCTAAATGGCATGTTTATTTTTAGGCGAATAGGCAGAGACTAAAAACGATTTAAAAAAGGGAACATCGGAACCAAAATTATTTTAAAAATTTCGTAAAGTAAAAACGTTAAAAATTGGAATTTTCATTGCGCTTTTCATAAAGTTGAAAATTGAAATTGTCATATCATTTTCTCATGATATTCCTTTATTCGTGAAGCTCCTTCTATGAGAAATCATTTACTATATTTTTGGCTTCCTCATAGAGGAAGCTTTGCGAATAAAGGGCCATTATGAGAAAGTGATATAAAAATTTCAACCTTCAACTTTCAACTTTTAAGAGGAAGCGATATGAAAATTTCAATTTTCAGCTTTTTTAATATCAACGTCGTATTTAACTTTTAAGAGCATATGTAACAAGTTCTCAGCGTGTCTAACTCGCTCCTCCGAGAGCGCGACCGATGCTATCCCTCTCGCACTCCATAGTGTTTTACATGCTCTTAAGCAAATTGCTGGCAGACTCAGGTTTAGTGCGAAAAAATACACCTTGCGCTTTGGGTCAAAACGGCGGTCAAATCTGTACTCGAGGCGAAAAAATACATAGCGTATCATAGAGTATTCATCGGGAAGCAAAAAAATCGCTGTTTGAAAATACGCTAAATCACCCATTTTTGTAATTTTGGCTATATAAATGCCCGATAAACTTTTTCGTTAGTCGTCACTCCGGGATTGTATTCTTTGTATTTTTTCACGCTGATCATGAATCTGATACTTTTTTATTCGTAGAATAATATTTAATACGGAAAAATGCGTCTCGAAAAAAAAATTCATGAAATTAAAAAAATTCAAAATGACATAAAATTTAAATAGCTCGATCGATTTTCTTGAAATTTTAATGGGATCATCGGGTGATCATATTTCATCTGTGTGAGCGTTTTTAGCTCGATAACTAGAAAATTACGAGCGCTGCAGTGCGTACAGGCATTTTCGAAGATATTAAAAATAGCGTACAAAAAAAACAACAGAACATTTTGGATGAAATTTTGCAGAAACATTGACTATTAACCACACATGCTGTGTGCAAAATTTCAGCCTGATCGGTCGAGGCATTTCCGAGATATAGCGATTTGAATTTTTCGCGTCGGATTCACGCACGCACGCACGCACGCACGCACGCACGCACGCACGCACGCACGCACGCACGCGAGCACGCACGCACGCACGCACGCACGCACGCACGCACGCACGCGAGCACGCACGCACGCACGCACGCACACATTCTGCTAGACATTCTGCTATTACAATAATTACCACATTCTTCTATAAGAAAGCATTTTCTGTGTTCTTGGCCTCCTCATAGAAGAAGCTTCGCGAATAAAGTAATATTATGAGAAAGCCATATGAAAATTTAAATTCGCAAGTTTAATGAGGAATCCGTATGAAAATTTCAATTTTAAACTTCTTTCAACGTCACCGAGTTATAGTACACGGAGAGAAGAATATGGGGAGAATCTCTCGACTTCACATAGCAATCGAATTATATTCCGGCTTTCTGGCGATTTACGCTATACGTCGATATATTTTTACTCTGCGTGTGATGTCATGTGATTGACGAAAGATAGGAATTATACCGATTTTCTGGCCTCTCGACATTGTTATAATCCTCTCAATACATATTAAGAACTACATTAGTTGGTGTCGTGAAAACGAACTGAAAATTCAGTGATCGTACGACAAATCATGAGTTTCGTTCACCATTTGAATTTTAGGCAAGCCACGTATTAAGAATAGTTTAATAGTATCTATAATTTTGGTAGTGTTTCCCAGTATACATTGAAATCACGAACATATATAAATGACAATGTATACAATTATCGGTGTCGATAAGACAAGCCTACGCGTTTATTACTCTTAGCTATACGTGCGACGGACGGTTCCAATACAATGTAGATTATAGCGAAACGGTATGGCGAGAATCCCTATACGATTGTGGGCGCCCGCCCATGTACTTCCACTCTTCCAATATTTCGCTCTAATCCCACAGTGCGCGACTGTATCCCGAGAAGCGTCGATCTCAAGCATTATTCAGAGTGAAGTGTCGTGAAACCGTGGGATGGCCATACAGAGTCATATAAAGTACATGACTTAAACAACTTTGATTGGGAATGTCTGTCCCTCGAAGATTTAAAAAGCTGCAATGTTTCCCAGCTGAACAGACTCAGCGATGGCTATTTTTATGTAACGAAACGGTGGACGTAAAAATAAATATGTTATATACAAAAATGCTTGTGGAAATTGTTATTCCTTCAGAAACCTTCATTTTCTTGTCTCCGAATAATTAATGAATAATTAATGAATAAGTCTTAAGTAAGAAAAAAAACGACGCCTTTAATTATGCTCATTAGTCTTATGTCGTTATTTATTGCTACGTTATTTAATAAGTATGGCATTTTTCTGGTTACCATACGTAGAAGAATCCTGCACAGTATTAGAATATAACCTAAACGCACGCGTGAACATATGAATAGCCGTGTGCTGAATTTGACCATACGAGATGGTTATTTTCGTAGAATCTACGGCGACCTGAGTACAAAATGTATGGAGACTATTTCCATACTACATTGTACTCACGTATAATTCATTTTCACTCTACAGTATGGGGAGAATCCCTAAACTGCCGGAATATGTTCACTTTGCTATGCTGTTTGGAGTTTTCTCCCATATTTTTATAGGGACTATAACCGAAAAATTCTCTCCGTGTAGTTTTATACGATGCAAATCTGTCACATACACACACGGACACATACATCCGGATGCCAGCTAAAACTGTAATGTTTCGACGTTTAAGCCTATTTTAACTTCTCTGGCATTGAACTCTCGATTTTTTTTTTTTTTTTACGAAAACAGCTTCTTCTATGAGAACGCAAAATTGTTACAAATTACACACTTAACCTAACTTATTATTGCTTCCTCATAGGAGAAGCTATGTTTTTTTTTCTTATCGAAATTAATTATATAGTTCTAACTCGATCGCTGTAGTGTAACGTCATATTCGCAAAGTGATATATGCCAGCGATATCATTCTTTAAATGTCTAAATGTTTTATCCCTCCGATACAATTTTCTATGAAATGTTGCTCTCCGTTCCACTTTTTAAACGTTGCATTGGAGAGTAACGACACATTAATAGTCGTATCGGAGAGATACAACATTTTGAAAATTGTATCAGGGAATTGTATAAATGGTACAATTCAAAAGGCATAAAATGAAAAAATATAAAGTTAAAAATAAAAAACTCCTGATTGCAAATTATTCGTTATTATTGAAAAATATTTGTGAAAAAGTAACTTCAAAACGGATGAAATAATTAATGTATGTAGTAATAATTAATTTTGCTAATAAACAATAATAGCAATAATTAACTATAAAGAATGATAACATAATTAATTTATCGTCATTATATCTATTCATTGGTAATCTTCGCTACATTCGGAGACGTCTGCCCGCACAACGCAGTATAACTAATCTTCACGGTCACGAAATAGATTAAACTGGGAGACGTCTCCTGACTGTAGCGGAGATTATCTATGACTTGATGTAATTACGATTGATTAATTATTTTATATTCTCTATTGTTAATTATTGCTATTATTGTTTATAGACAATATTAATTATTATTACATACATTAATTATTTCATCGTTTTTGAATTTAATTTTTTATTAACCATTTTTTTATCGTTAATTATTTTTGTAAACATTTTTTTAGTGTTTTTCATTTTTACTTGTACTTTTTTTACAAATATTTTTTAAACAACAATGTGACGGCCCCAGGTTTGCATACATGTAGACGACGAGAATGATAGAAAAATATGGTGACTGCCAGGATTCGAACCCGGGCTTTTTGGTTCCTAAGTAAGTGCGCTAATCACCGCGCTATTGTCACCCATATTTTTCTATCATTCTCGTCGTTTGCATATATGCAAACCTGGAGCCGTCACAACGACTAATTTGCAGTCGGAAGTTTTTTTTTATTTTTAATTTTTCATAAAAACATATTAAATACTTGGCGTATCATTTTATTTTTCCCTGAAAGTCTATTAAAGCCAGCTTTCAAACTAGCTGAGCAAAATCTCGAAAATGAGTTTTCAATACACCAAATTCTGTACATAACCAAGTCTTTGGATATCTGCTGAAACTAAAAATGTTAAGCTCCTTTTGTTAAGCTCAACAATCCATTCCAAAAGTGGTCCGCTAACTTATCATCAAGCTAGATGAGAGCCTGTTTAAGTTGGTGTTTCATCAAGTCCAATCACATTTATGTTTCTTACGTGCTTCTTACGGCTAAAACTATGTCTGCTAATACTTGTAAATCTACGGGGCCACAATAAGTAGAAGCTCACTCTCCAGCTTGTCTATATAACATAAAGCTTGTCTAATAAATAATCTTTTCTAAAGTGTTCATAATTTTGCTTCAATATTAACAAAATTTAACAAAATTACAAAATAACAATTTATAACAAAATTTTCATGTTAACATTAAATGTCAAAAAAGTCACGAGCTGTGGATACGTTAGCGCCTTTTTTATGCATGACATCGCCATGAAATATGGTGGGAGGGATTTTTCTTTTCATTAAAGGCGTTTTCGAAATTTCGTTTTTGAATATTTTGGACACTTGTGCTTACTGTCGCTTGTGCAAAGTTCAGGCGATCGGTACATACGATTCTACATATATTCAAATTATCGTAAAGGTTGTTTAGTTTTAAAAGTTTTAAAAGATTAAAAAGTTATGAGCATTTGGTTTTTTTTTTTTTGATTGTTAAGAAACCATTTGTGCTTGCGGAAAAATTTTGTAAACAGGTCGAGGTATTTGTGAATACTTTGCATTAATTTTGGTAAAAAAGAAGTAGGGCAAGGGTCCATATATCAAGATCAAATTTTTCGTTGGTATGTTTGAAAATCGACAAATCTTTATCTGTGAGAAAATCTGGATATTCACATTTTTGCAATTTTGAAAGTTTTTTTAACTTTACTGAGGGGCAAACAAGAATACATGCAAGTTTGCTGATCATTGCGGAAGATAATACTCGGTGAAATTGTATACATAGAAAAAAAGCTGGAAATCGCAATTTTGACATCGCTTTCTCATCATTTTCTTTTATTCACAAAGCTGCCTTCACGAGGGAGTAAAAAATTACGGAATATGATTTTTCATAGAAGATGCGCTGCAAATTAAAGAAAATGATGAGGAAACGATGTAAACAAATTTATTTTCGCCTTTTATTAGTTCAGGCTTAAAAGAATGATACGGATACTTGATTACCATAAAACAAATATTTCGGAGGACGATTTTGTTAAGCACGTTTTCAAAAACGAGAGGTGAAATAAAACTCAGATGGGAGAGAAGAGGATAAATGATTTGAAATCCAAGTCAAACACAAAGCGTTCATTAATAAGGAGTAAGAAATGCGTATAGTAAAATTTTCTAACGTCATGAAACGGATGAATGAATCGTAAGGAGACATAAGGTGTTGTCAGTAGCTACCTGAGTATTGGCAGCTGACCGGGAAGGGGCAGCAATGTCCAGGCCTTGCAAATCTGCTGTCCGAGCAAAGCGTTCTGAAAGGTGTAAACAGCAGCGTGGGTCCTTTTGATTATAAAAGTGTGGCCCGACCTTGCGAAGTATAAATGGACAATCGATGGCCACCAGTCCACTGAGCCGAAGGCGTGGCCACAATGACGATCTGACGATTGTTAATGCTAGAAGAGTCTCAATGCACGCTTGCTGGGCTTTAGTTGTATAGTCGTCGGAGGTCACGACTCGAATCGCTTTATTAGTCAGGCTACATAGGTATCGTCGAAGAACCTGGCAGGTCAGAATCTTGGCGGGCAACGAACGGTATAGGTGCGCTAGACCACGCTGTCGGCCATTCGGGGGCTTCTCGTTTTGAACAATCTATTATTCTCGGCGTGAACGAGACAACCTTTTCAAAAGATCCAAATTGTCAAGATGGTTGAACCGGTGTCCATTGTCTTTTCTATCGACTATGCTGTCATTGTTCTCAGGGTGAACAGGTGGTGCAGGTCTTGTACAATAGCGGACAATCGACAGCCACCAGTTAAAGTTTTGCATGCCCTTTCTATCCCGTTCTACTCCCTTCTATCGCCGAAAATGATTCGCAACGTTCCATTCTTTGCACATAGTTGAATGTTATGAAACCTGTAAGAAAATTCGTTATTGTTGAGTTTGCGAATATTTACACGAAGTTGTAGATTCATGCAAAACTAAGCCGCATAGAATGTTTTAAGCATTTTAACAAAAACGGAAAAGTAAGTAAAAATACACTATGCTTGTGTTTGAGAATTCCTAGGTCCGAATTTAAACAATCGTAGTCCGAACTGATCTGCACATCAGTTTTCATTACAGCTACCACAGCCATTTTTGCACAAATTTTAAATCGTATAAAATTTCAAATTGGACGTCAATTCACATGAATATTACACTACACGAAGGAATGTGATCACTTTACTAATTTACATTTTAGCCTACTAGCTCAAGCCATTTAAGAGTTACGTTTAAACCAGAGACGTTGAAACCAGTGTGGGGCAGGATTTGCAATTACAATTATAAATTGCAATTATTTATATTAATTTAAATGAAATTCCATTCCATTAAAATTACTTTCGGTAATTGCAATGGATATTTTCTCCATTAATATTACATTCAGTACTTGTAATGGGATTGATTTCCATTATAATTACATTCCATAATTATAATGGAATTAAATATTATTATAGTTGTATTCAGTAATTGGAAAGGAGGGGTGAGCGTGGCCGAGTGGTCTCGGCGCGCGCTTCACACGCAGTAGGCCCGGGTTCGATTCCCGGCAAGCACCAAGAATTTTCTGTGGTGTTTTTATCTGCGAAAAAGTGGTTCGGAACCCACTATAATAGTAGGTCCAGAGGAAAGGACCAGCGCCTCGGTATGGGAAACCGAAAGACTGGGAAAAGGTGTCGCGGGTTCGATTCCCGAGACTGAAGGCCCGTAGGTGAAAGGAAAACGGACGGGGACATAGCTCCGGAGATAGGACGTACGAACTACGACTATATCCGTATGTCCGGGATTACTGACACCTGACGGGGCGCGACGAAGCTCCGGGCCCAAGAATCGAACTGGCGACCGCGGATAAGGAAGGAGGAGGAAGAAAGTGAAGGAGCCCGTAACCCTTAGGGGATCGGTGTATCACACAATACCCAGTAATTGGAAAGGAATTGCATTGTATTTGAATTACATTTGCTCGTATCGAAAATTATTCATTTGAATTTGGTCATCATTGAAGAAAAAAAATTTCAAATATTCATGTGCTATGAAACGCATACTAAGTCTCCAACGTCAACGTAAGCACTGCTGATAATACCTTTTTCCCGTGTGATAGTTCCACATACCTTTAATGCCATGGTAATTAAAGTTGTTCAATTGTCTAATTTTATTATGATTTTGATAGCGAGCACGTGAATATTCATCAATGACATAGTTTAAATCTTATAAATAAAATGGATCGTAAAAAAATGAAGGAAGAACAAATCTACCTTTGCTTATACTTTTTGTGTGACGATAAGGTATAAAAAACTCAAAATAACATAATAACATCGTTAAAGGAAATGTGGGCCCCACTGCGTTTTTTTTAGCGTACCCAGAACCTGATCATATTAGAAGTTCCAATGAGTAATTGATTGAACTGCTACGTGGGACGTCTATAAAAAACTTTGAATACGTTTATACAATGGTAGAAGACGTATTAAAAAAAATTGTAATTTTCATATCGCTTCCTTAAGGTAAATCAGGGTGAGATGGCCAGACGGGTGAGATGGTCATCTTTTAAAGTAACAAAAGAATGGCGCCGACGTTTGTACAACAAATTTTAAGATTCTACGTGCAAGAGTCAGTACGACCAGTGAATTCCTTTTTCGAGGTAGCCACAAATTTCTCGAGCTATATTTCTAGCACTCTGGAGACATACAACATTATAATTTAGCTAGTATATCAAGATTGCTCACTGTAGTTAGATCTTTCAAGAAAGAATTGGCCCGTAGTAAACCTATTTAAAAAATTCCTTCCCTAAATAGAAGCAGCGGCTATTTTTCCGAGAAAATGGGTGATATGGCCACTCATTTTCCGGGAGACAAGGCCACTTGTTTTTCGGGGGATATGGCCATTTCAGTGGTGGCCATGTCACCCGGATATTGCAGGTGAAATGGCCACGGCCCGCAATAGCAGGCGGTGGCCATATCACCCGAGTATTGCGGACGAGATAGCCACGTGGACATCGTGCCCGCAATATCCGGATGGTATGGCCAGTAAAACCACGTTCTTTTTAGTTTGGTACCTGAAACATTTGACGGAGGCAATTATTGTCTTTTTGTAGTTTATTTAGGCAATATAAAATATAGCAAGACACGTTTTGTGCGATCCTGATGCTTCTCTAGATCTAATTGGCTACCATTATTACTGTGGCTATGTCACCCGTAGTGGCCGGGTAAGACGGCCGATTACAAATATTTATTTATAGAGCTACAATTAAATCATGTATCGAAAATATCGAAAGTTCTGAATGAATTACTTTTGTTTGAAGTTTCTAGACTTGGTTACAACAAAAAACTTTAAGTTTAAAAAATGTCAAACCTCCAATTTTCGTTATTTAAAAAACCATGGCCATATCATCCGGACTTACCCAATATAAGTTGAAAATTGACATTTTCATATCGCTTTCTCACATTTTTTTTTATTTGTTATTATTTAACGTCGCATCAACTGCTACTCATTAGCGACAGGACCTACGATTTTTCCTTTAGTGGGAACCGTACCACTGTGGGGGTTACTCAATATGAGTGAACGTTAACTGTACTTTTGGATGTCAGTAACAGTCGGTCTTCTCGGTTTGAATCACGGCGCCGGAGGTACGTCACGTCGATTACTGAATATAAACATTGGACGTCTACTGACATATATATCGGCTATCCCACGATAGATGCCAGGAGCTACGTCGCGTCACAATATTTTTCTGCCAACAAGAGTACGGCACCGGGATTCGAACCCGAGACCTCCCGATACTTTGTTCTCGAGGCTAGTACTCTAATCACGAGACCAAAGTAATCGGTGCTTTCTCACAATGTTCCTTTATTTTCAAAGCTTCTTCTATGACAAAGCCTTTTCTGTATTTTTGGCTTCCTCATAAAGAAAGCTTCCCAAATAAAGGAATATTGTGCGAACATCGTGTTTGATTGTTATACAAAATGACTAGCCGATCCAGGTTCAGCGCGAAAAAATACACCGACGTCGCCCTTAACTTTTTTGGATCTGTGCTCGGCGCGAAAAAATACATGGAATTATGCGCTGCTAAATTCTTTTCGTAACACGTGCATGAATCGCTGCACTTTACATGACAATATTGTGAGCCGAAAGTGGCCCATTGCATGGCAGTCATGAACCTGTGGTGAAATGACAGAGTCGCGCATGCACAGTTCGCAATTCGTTCACTTTCGTTCCTTGGGATTTTACTTTCGACGTTTTCGTCCCTAAAAACATAACCCCCCTTTTTAGTGTTCGTCTCACGCGACTGCCATTCCAAGTGTCGCAGATTCATACACTCGTTACGAAAAGTATGATGTGCAACGACGGTCGAATTGGCAGCTCTCGCTTCGCTCGGGCAGCAACATTCATCGCAATCGCCAACTCGTCGGAATCCCCAACTTTCAACTCTTGTTGCACTGTATACGATTTTTGGCACTTAATTTTTACTAAAGAAATCCAAACGATTCCTTTCTATTTAGCTTTGTTAACCCCGGCATATACTTCATCCTGTATATTTCTTCCCGTAGAACATGATAGGCACCTGAGTTTTTCCGCGATGCCATGGGGAATCAAAGAAATCATTGTACAAAAATACGGAAAATCACGCATTTTTATTGCAATATTGGTTATAAAAATTTCCGAAAACGTTTTTTCTTTAATCGTCGCTCAGGGACTATATTTAATCTATTTTTCACACAGATCACGAATCTACCACTTATTTAGCTTCTTCCTCAATATTTGAAACGAAACCAGACGTCAGTTGTGAGGTACAAATTTTTATTTGTTTCAAAATGTTATATTTAAAGTGTTTACTGCACGGCCAGTGGCCTAGCGCATGGTTGACGATTCTTTCTGCTAATTCATTTTTTATTTTATATTTAAACGGGTGAATCGATTCTTGCCAAATTTATAGGAACGATAGTTCCATAATAATTTCTTTATGTCGAATCTTTTAGGCAAATAACTCAAAAATGATAAGAGCTGGATTGTAAATGATGTTTTTCGTAAAATTGAAAATGCCACAAAACCGAGAGTCCTAGACCGACTTTTACCAAACTCAATAGCGAAAATTGTTTAATGTTAGTCTGCTTCTGTAGAAAGTTTCAGCTCGATAACCGAAAATTTGCGAAAGCTAGAGCGCGAACACACTTTTCTCGAAAGTTTCAAAATCTGCTAAAATCTAATCGAATGTTTCAATTATTGCACGCAAACGCAAACGCAAACGCAAACGCAAACGCAAACGCAAACGCAAACGCAAACGCAAACGCAAACGCAAACGCAAACGCAAACGCAAACGCAAACGCAAACGCAAACGCAAACGCAAACGCAAACGCAAACGCAAACGCAAACGCAAACGCAAACGCAAACGCAAACGCAAACGCAAACGCAAACGCAAACGCAAACGCAAACGCAAACGCAAACGCAAACGCAAACGCAAACGCAAACGCAAACGCAAACGCAAACGCAAACGCAAACGCAAACGCAAACGCAAACGCAAACGCAAACGCAAACGCAAACGCAAACGCAAACGCAAACGCAAACGCAAACGCAAACGCAAACGCAAACGCAAACGCAAACGCAAACGCAAACGCAAACGCAAACGCAAACGCAAACGCAAACGCAAACGCAAACGCAAACGCAAACGCAAACGCAAACGCAAACGCAAACGCAAACGCAAACGCAAACGCAAACGCAAACGCAAACGCAAACGCAAACGCAAACGCAAACGCAAACGCAAACGCAAACGCAAACGCAAACGCAAACGCAAACGCAAACGCAAACGCAAACGCAAACGCAAACGCAAACGCAAACGCAAACGCAAACGCAAACGCAAACGCAAACGCAAACGCAAACGCAAACGCAAACGCAAACGCAAACGCAAACGCAAACGCAAACGCAAACGCAAACGCAAACGCAAACGCAAACGCAAACGCAAACGCAAACGCAAACGCAAACGCAAACGCAAACGCAAACGCAAACGCAAACGCAAACGCAAACGCAAACGCAAACGCAAACGCAAACGCAAACGCAAACGCAAACGCAAACGCAAACGCAAACGCAAACGCAAACGCAAACGCAAACGCAAACGCAAACGCAAACGCAAACGCAAACGCAAACGCAAACGCAAACGCAAACGCAAACGCAAACGCAAACGCAAACGCAAACGCAAACGCAAACGCAAACGCAAACGCAAACGCAAACGCAAACGCAAACGCAAACGCAAACGCAAACGCAAACGCAAACGCAAACGCAAACGCAAACGCAAACGCAAACGCAAACGCAAACGCAAACGCAAACGCAAACGCAAACGCAAACGCAAACGCAAACGCAAACGCAAACGCAAACGCAAACGCAAACGCAAACGCAAACGCAAACGCAAACGCAAACGCAAACGCAAACGCAAACGCAAACGCAAACGCAAACGCAAACGCAAACGCAAACGCAAACGCAAACGCAAACGCAAACGCAAACGCAAACGCAAACGCAAACGCAAACGCAAACGCAAACGCAAACGCAAACGCAAACGCAAACGCAAACGCAAACGCAAACGCAAACGCAAACGCAAACGCAAACGCAAACGCAAACGCAAACGCAAACGCAAACGCAAACGCAAACGCAAACGCAAACGCAAACGCAAACGCAAACGCAAACGCAAACGCAAACGCAAACGCAAACGCAAACGCAAACGCAAACGCAAACGCAAACGCAAACGCAAACGCAAACGCAAACGCAAACGCAAACGCAAACGCAAACGCAAACGCAAACGCAAACGCAAACGCAAACGCAAACGCAAACGCAAACGCAAACGCAAACGCAAACGCAAACGCAAACGCAAACGCAAACGCAAACGCAAACGCAAACGCAAACGCAAACGCAAACGCAAACGCAAACGCAAACGCAAACGCAAACGCAAACGCAAACGCAAACGCAAACGCAAACGCAAACGCAAACGCAAACGCAAACGCAAACGCAAACGCAAACGCAAACGCAAACGCAAACGCAAACGCAAACGCAAACGCAAACGCAAACGCAAACGCAAACGCAAACGCAAACGCAAACGCAAACGCAAACGCAAACGCAAACGCAAACGCAAACGCAAACGCAAACGCAAACGCAAACGCAAACGCAAACGCAAACGCAAACGCAAACGCAAACGCAAACGCAAACGCAAACGCAAACGCAAACGCAAACGCAAACGCAAACGCAAACGCAAACGCAAACGCAAACGCAAACGCAAACGCAAACGCAAACGCAAACGCAAACGCAAACGCAAACGCAAACGCAAACGCAAACGCAAACGCAAACGCAAACGCAAACGCAAACGCAAACGCAAACGCAAACGCAAACGCAAACGCAAACGCAAACGCAAACGCAAACGCAAACGCAAACGCAAACGCAAACGCAAACGCAAACGCAAACGCAAACGCAAACGCAAACGCAAACGCAAACGCAAACGCAAACGCAAACGCAAACGCAAACGCAAACGCAAACGCAAACGCAAACGCAAACGCAAACGCAAACGCAAACGCAAACGCAAACGCAAACGCAAACGCACGTTCGAAAGCCAACTAAGAATCGTATTTATCGACAGATTTGTCGATAAATACGTTTTTTTTGTCTTTTTTTTGTTGTCAAAAGAATACTTCGTATTCTTTTGAGTTCTTTGAAAAACACTAACATTTCGATTTTTTTACTTACATACATTACTTCATCTGTGGAGATTGAAAATCACATAATGACTTTTTTTTAATTTCATGACACATACAATAATGCGATGGCCAGAGCATACTCCAACCGTGTAGAAAGTATAATTCGAATTTATCATACCCTCACAACACTACACTTACAGCCAAGATCATTACCTTGACAGTAAGTTGAGAACCAGTTGAAAATTAGGATTTAGATAATAATACAGTAGAACCGCGATTAACCGGGGTCGGATTAACCGTGCGTCTTCCGAGTTTTTTTTTTATGGGCAGAGCGCGGAAAATGAAAATGGTGATAAACGAAAATCGACGAAAGGGCATGAAGCAAGCCAAAGTCACTCAGAACTTTACAAAAAGACTGGCTTGCGTACTATTAAGGTAGCCCGAGCGGTACAGTCCCGCCTTTTTTTTATCTGATTTTATTTGATTTTATCTGAAACGTGAGTTTCAGATAAAATGTCGGACACTTTTCGATGGAATAAAATCTGTAAAAAATCAAGTATATGGGAGGTGTTATAAGCATTGTTTTTGTGAAATAATAATTACGATTTGTTATCAACAAATACAAGATAAAAATCATTATTCAACGGACTACCCGGCAACTTAATTATTTTCGTTCATTAAAATAATTCGTTTATTTTCTTGAAAATGTGTGAATTTTTTTACAATTTTTTGTAATCTCTGAAAATTGCCTTTTATACAGCTGGAACATAGAAAAAACGTGATTTTTCAAGATTATAAAACGTTGTGAAAAAATTCATACGGATTCGGAAAAATAAACGAATTATTTTTATGAAAAAAATAGTTAAGTTGCCGGGTTATTTATAGAACAATTATTTTTATCGTTAATCTGTCAATAAAATTTAGGAATTATTATTACATAAAAACAGTATTTTCAGCACATCCCATATGGTTAATTTTTTTCAGATTTTTATCCCATCGAGAAATGTTTGATGTTTTCCCTGAAACTCACGTTTGATGGGACTGTAACGCTTGGACTACCTTAATGAAAAAACTGTTTTGCGTGAAAGTTTAACAAGAAGTTGATATTGAAAAAAGTTCAAAATTGAAATTTTCATATCGGTTTCTCATAGAAGTTGGAAATTGAAATGGTCAAATCGTCTTCTCATGATGTTCCTTTATTCGCGAAGCTTCTTCTATGAGGAAGCATTTTCCGCATTTTTGGCTTCCTCATGGAGGAAGCTATGCATACTTCCTCATGGAGGAAGTATGCGCCCCTGAATTTTTTTGTGCACTTTCGATTTTTAATTAAAAAATCCAAGTGATACCTCTTTCTCTAGCTTTTTTAAACCCCTCATATCCATCGTCTTGTGTATGTCCTGCTGTAGATCAAGTTAGGCACCTGGGTTTTTCCGCAATGCCATCGGACTACAATGAAATCGCTGTTTAAAAATACCTAAAATCACTTATCTTTGCAATTTTGGCTATAAAAATGCCCGGTAAACGTTTTCGTTTGATGTCGCTCCGGGACTGCAATCCATGTATTTTTTCATGCTGATCAAAAAGATAATACTTTTTTATTCATAGATTAATATTTAATACGGAAAAATGCGTCTCGAAAAAAAAGAAAAAATTGCATGAAATGCATAAAATTCAAAATGACATAAAATTTAAACACTTCGATCGATTTTCGTGAAATTTTAATGGGATAGTCGGGTGCTCATATTCTAACTATGTACGCGTTTTAAGCCCGACGGCTAAAAAATTACGAGCGCTAGGGTGCGCCCAGACATTTTTTAATAAAAAAAGGCGTACAAAAAAAAACAACTGAACGTTTTTGGATGAAATTTTGCAGAAACTGACTATTAACACATAGTGTGTGTGAAATTTCAGCTTGATTGGTCGAGACGTTCTCGAGTTATAGCGGTTTGAATTTTTAGCGTCCGATTCGCACGCACACATGCATCCGGACATTTTTTCTGAATTGTTGTTTCTGAATTTCATCCAGAAATGTTTAACTTTTTTTTGTACGCCATTTTTAATTTCTTCGGAAATGGCTGTGCGCATTCTACGCTGGCAATTGTTTAGCTATCGGGCTGAAAACGCGTACACAGATAGAATATGATCACCCGATGACCCATTCAAATATCACGAAAAACGATCGGGCCGTTTAAATTTTATGTTATTTTGAATTTTTTGAATTTCATGCAACTTTTTTTTTCGAGACGCATTTTCCCGTATTAAGTATTCATCTATGAATAAAAAAGTGTCAGATTCGTGATCAGCGTGAAAAACTACATGGAATACAGTCCTAGATCGACAACTAACGAAAAAGTTTAGCGGGCATTTATTACAGCTAAAATTGCAAAAAGTTGAAAATTGAAATTTTAATATCGCTTTCTCATAATGTTCCATGTTTTCTATAATGTTTTCTATGACAAAGCTTTTTCTGTTTTTTTTTTTTTTTGGCTTCCTCATAGAGGAAGCTTTGTGAATAATAGAACATTATGAGAAAGCGATATGAAAATTTCAATTTTGAACTTTTATGAGGAAGCCATATGAAAATTTCAATTTTCCACTTTATCGAAAATTATTATGTGAAAATATCGTCGCCTTCACACTTTGTTGGATCAGTGCTCGGCGCAGAAAAATGCATGGAATTATGCGCTCCCCAATTATTTTTTTTGCACCAGATTTTTACACAAGAAATCAAAATGATATCTCTTTGTATAGCTTTTTCAATCCCGTTATATATATTTCATCCTGTGTACTTCTTGCCGTAGAACATGATACGCACCTGAGTTTTCCTATATTCCATAGAGAAGCAAAGAAAACGTTTTTTAAAAATATGTGAAATCACTCATTTTTGAAATATTGGTTATCAAAATCCCCGTAAAAGTTTTTCTGTGGTCGTCGTTCAGGGACTATATTTAATCTGTTTTTTCACACTGATCACAAGTGTACCAGTTATTTAGCTTCTTCCTTAATATTTAAAACGAAAACAGGCGTCTGTTATGAGGTACGATTTTTTTTTATGTAAATTTTTAACGGTTGTATCGATTTTTGCCAAATTTAATAGGGAACATAGGTTTATAATAATTAATTCATGTCGAACTTTTTAGGCAAATATCTCAAAAATTTTAAAAGCTAGAGTAAAAATAATATTTTTTGAAAAATTGAAAATTTCACGAAACCGAAACCCTTCTACCGATTGTTACCAAATTCAATAGCGAATATTGTTTAATAATAGTCTACTTCTGAAGGGTGAGCGTGGCCGAGTGGATCGGCGCGCGCTTCACACGCAGTAGGCCCGGGTTCGATTCCCGGCAAGCACCAAGAATTTTCTGTGGTGTTTTTATCTGCGAATAAGTGGTTCGGAACCCATTATAATAGTAGGTCCAGAGGAAAGGACCAGCGCCTCGGTATGGGAAACCGAAAGACTGGGAAAAGTGTCGCGGGTTCGATTCCCGAGATTGAAGGCCCGTAGGTGGAAGGAAAACGGACGGGGACGTAGCTCCGGAGATAGGACGTACGAACTACGACTATATCCGTATGTCCGGGACTACTGACACCTGACGGGATGCGACGAAGCTCCGGGCCCAAGAATCGAACCGGCGACAACGGATAAGGAAGGAGGAGGAAAAAGTGAAGGAGCCCGTAACCCTTAGGGGATCGGTGTAACACACAATACCCAATAATAGTCTACTTCTGTAGAAAATTTCAACCCGATAACTCAAAATTTGCGAACGCTAGAGTGCGAACACACTTTTTACAAAAAATTGAAAATCTTATAAAATCCGAATGAATGTCCCAATTATTGCGCCAATTGTAACAAATAGAGACACCTAACTGCTCTACTTGCGTGTCAAATTTCAACCTGATTGATAAAGCCGTTCTTGAGTTATAGGCGATTGAATTTTACAGCCCTGACACACACATACACAAGACGAAGAATATGACGAGGTTGAAAAAGCTCGATAAAGAGGTATCACTTGGATTTCTTGAGTGAAAATCGAAAGTGCAAAAAAAAAAATCAGGATCGTATACTTCCATGTATTTTTTCGCGCCAAGTGCAGATCTGATAAAGTGAAGTGTGAGGATGGAGTATTTTTTTACGCGCTAAACCTAAATCGGCCAGCCGTTTTGCATAAAAGTCTAACAAGACGTTGACGTTGAAAAAAGTTGAAGATTGAAATTTTCATAGCGCTTCCTCATAAAAGTCCGAAATTGAAATTATTATATCGCTTTCTCATAAAAGGTGGAAATTGAAATTTTCATATCGATTTCTGATGATGTTCCTTTATTCGCGAAGCTTCCTCTATGAGGAAGCCAAAAATACAGACAATGCTTCCTCATAGAAGAGGCTTCGCGAATGAAGGAACATTATGAGAAAACGATATAAAAATTTCAATTACCGACTTTGGTGAGAAAGTGATATAATTATTTCATTTTTTTTTAAATACATACGAATACATATGAACTTTTGTAGAATTTTTTTCTAATTTTCGAAAATCGCATTTGTCGAAAAATGTTTAAGCGATATTTGCAAATATGTTCGATCAATTTCTGGGAAACTTTTTGATTATACCGCATAGTTTTTGCAAAACATATCCAAAAAGCTGAAAATTGAAATTTTCATATCGCTTCCTCATAAAAGTTGAAAGTTGAACGTTGAAAGTTGGTTGAACGTTGAAAGTTGAAATTTTTATATCACTTCTCATAATGGCCCTTTATTCGCAAAGGTCCTTCTATTAGAAAGCATTTACTATATTTTTGGCTTCTTCATAGAAGAAGCTTTGCGAATAAAGGGTCATTATGACAAAGTGATATAAAAATGTCAACTTTCAACTTTCAACTTTCAACTTTTATGAGGAAGCGATATGAAAATTTCAGTTTTCAGCTTTTTCAATATCAACGTCGTATTTAACTTTTAACAACATGTGAAACACGTTCTCAGCGTGTGTCATTCACTCCGCCGAGAGCGCGACCGATGCTATCTCTTTCGCACTCCATAATGTTTCACATGCTCTTATGCAAAACTGCTGGCCGACGCAGGTTTAGTGCGAAAAAAACCAACCTTACGCTTTTGGTCAAAACGGCTGTCGAATCCGTACTCGAGGCGAAAAAATACACAGAGTATCATAGAGTATTCATCGGGAAGCAAAGAAATTGCTGTTTGAAAATACCCAAAATCACTCTTTTTTGCAATTTTGGCTATACAAATGCCCAATAAACTTTTCCTTTAGTCGTCACTCCGGGATTGCATTCTATGTATATTTTTACGCTGATCACGAATCTGACAATTTTTTATTCGTAGAATAATATTTAATACGGAAAAATGCGTCTCGAAAAAAAAATCATGAAATTCAAAAAATTCAAAATGACATAAAAT